>PVJH01007359.1:0-93812 GCA_004026705.1 Nesogale talazaci | reverse complement strand
CATACTCAAAAATAAACCACCTCCTAGGGCATAAAGCAAGATTAAGAGAATTCAAACACAGAGGTCATTGAAACCACCTTCTTTGACCACAGTGCCATAAAGTTGGAAATGAACAATAGAAAGAACAGAAAAACAAAGACAAACAACTGGAGGTTTAATAACATGCTTCTCCTAAAACAATGGGCATTAGGCCAAATTAGAGAGCAAATATTAAAAAGAACCCAATGACAATAACAATAAAGCTTACCAAAATATATGGGATGCAACAAAGGCAGTTATCAGAGGCCACTTCATTGCAATAAATGCACACATAAAAAAAGAGGAGGGAAGTATGGTCAGCATCTCAACTTAGTATCTCCAGTAGCTAGAACAGAGCCAATAGCATAATCCTTCTAACAGCAAAAGAAAATAAATCATAAAAAAATAGAGCAGAGATAAGTGCACAGAAACCTGAAGAACAACAGAAAGAAAGAAAGAAAGAAAAGAGCAAAAAGTTGGTTCTTTGAAAGGCTTATCAAAATCAACAAAGCACTAACAAACTTAACAAAGAAAGAGGGACACATCGATATCTAGAATTATAGATGAAACAGGGAAAGTCAGAGTAGACCCCAATGAAATAAAAATATTAATTGTGCAGTACTCTGAAAGACTGTATTTCAACAAATTCAACAGTTTGGAAGACACGAAAAAATACCTGGAAGTTTACACTCTCCTCAAATTAACCCATATGGACATTAAAAACTTGAACAGATGTAAAACAAAACAAGAAAGAGACAAAGTCATCAAGGAACTCCCACCTAAAGAAAACCCTGGTCCAGATGACTTCACAGAAGAATTCTACCAAGCATTCAGAGAAGAACGGACACCAATCCTACACAAACTCTTCCAGAACATTGAAAGCGATATCAAACTCCAAAACTCATTCTATAAAACCAAAATTAACCAGATACCAAAATGAGGCACAGACACAAAAGAATAAAGACCAGTATCTCCCATGAACATAAATATAAGCATTTTCAGCAAAATCATGGTCAATAGAATCCAATGAAATATCAAAAAATAATACTCCATGACCAAGTGAGACTCTTATCAGGGACACAAAGATGGTTCCACTTCAAAAAGCAATGAATAAAATCTACCACACCCCCCCCAAAAAATCTACCACACCAACACAAAAAAAGAGCAAGAACCATATAATCATTTCAATAGATGCAGAAAAAGCTTTTGATAACACCCAACAACCAATCCTAATAATGACTATAACAAGAAGGGATTAGAAGGGGAAATTCTCAATACATTAGAAACCATATATTAAAAGCAGTAGCTTGTATTACACTCAATAGAGAAAAGGCAAAAATGTTTCCACTGAACAAAGAAACCCTTATTCCCACTTCCATTCAACATTGTGCTAGAAGTCCTAGCCAATGCCATAAGACAAAGGCAAGATAGCCAGGGTATACCAGTGAATAAAAGAGAAGTGAAACATTCTCTAATTGAAGATGATATGATTTTATATATTAAGAGTCTTAAGGGGTTCACTATAGGAATGCTGGAAACAATAGAGGAGTCTAGTTGAGTAGCAAGATACAAGATTAACATGCCAAAATCAATTGGATTCCTATATACCAGTGAAGGAAATACAGAAAAGGGTATCAAGGAATCAGTACTATTCACAACAGCCATGCAAAGCTGAAGTGCCTAGGAATAAACCTAACCAATGAAATAAAAGGCCGGTGTGAAGAAAAATGGAGGATATTACTACAATAGAGCAAAAGGGATCTGCACAAATGGAGGAATATTCCATATCTACGAGTCAGAAGACTCAATAGACTGAAAATGTTGATACTACCTAAAGCAATTTACAAATTCAATCCAATACTGATCCAAATTCTGGCATCATTCTTCAAAGAAATGGAAAAACTGATTGCCACCTTTATATGGAAAGATAAGAAATCCCAGAAATCTTCCTTCAGAAGAATAACGTAGGTGACCTTACACTACCTGACCTCAAAACTTACCATACCACCACAGTTGTCAAATAGCCTGGTCGTGGTATAATGATAGATGCTTGGACTAATGGATCATGATAGAAAGCCCATAAATGAAAACATCTGCAAACAATTGATTTTTGACAAAACACTATCCCCCACCAAAGAACCATTAAATGAGAAGTAGATGCCCTCTTCAATAAATGGTGTTGGAAAGTCTGGATAACTACCTGCAGAAGAGTGAAACAAGTCCCATATTTCATTTCATGAACAAAAACTAACTAAAGACCTAGATGCAAAACCCAAACCTATCAGGCTCATCAATGAGAAAATTAAAACAAAGCTAGGAGCCCTAGTTCAGGGAATACATAGGCTAGCAGAATGAACATAGGAAATACACTCTGTTGAAGATAAAATACATAAATGGGACCTATTAAAAATAAACACTGTGTACAATGAAAGGCTTTATTAAAAGAGTAAAAAGAGAGCCCAAAGATTGGGGAAAATATTTAGTAATAACATAGCAGACAAAGGACTAATTACTGAGATCAACAGAATTTTATAAGCTCACAAAAAGAAAAAGCTAATAGCCCTCTGAGAAGGTGGGCCAAAGACCTGAACAAGCAATTCACAAAGGGTGACACTCAAATGGCTCATAAACACATAAGGAAATTCTCCAGGTCATTAGCCTTCTGGGAAATGCAAGCCAAAACAACAATAAGATACCACCTAATAGTACCCATTACTGTAGCCCAATTAAAAAAAAAAACTAAAAACAACAAATGTTGGAGGTGTGGTGAGAAAGAAACTCTTATCCACAGCTAGTAGACTTGTAAATATGCACAGTCACTATGAAAGGCAATATGGCTATACATAAAACAGTTGGAAATTGAACTAACATATGACCCAGCAATAACAACACTGGGCATATACCCAAAAGAAATAAGAATTAAAAAAGAAATAAGAATCGTCACAAACAGATGTTTGCTCCCCCATATTCATTACAGCACAGTTTACAATAGCAAGAAGTCAGAAGCAGATTAACTTCCCATCGATAGAAGAGTGGATTAAAAAAAAACCCTCTGGTATGTACACACAATGGAATATTATGTATCCCTAAAAAACAGTGACGAAACCATGAAACCACCCAACGTGTGGAGGGATCTGGAAGACATTATGCTGAGTGAAATTAGTCAAGCTCAAACATTCATATACTGTATATGTCCACGACAGTAGAGACAAGTAACAGGACAGGCACAAGCTCAAGTTTACAGGCCATTCAGTCTTCTGGCAGGGGATCAGACAACCTGGTAAAGTACGAGACCAGTGACAATGAACCCTATTATTTGCTCCACATAAGTATAGGGCAGTTTGCTTGACTGGAGGGCACCTCATGATAGCTGGGAATCAAATGGTTGGGGAAGAGGGTATTGATGTCTGCTGAGTAGCCATGTGAATCTGGAATAAGGTCCCCAGACAGGGAGAGGGACCTGTCAGGGGGATGTAGTTTCCTCACAGATAGGCAGCTTAGGCGAGGGGAGAGGGAATGGTCGAGTTTGGGTGAACAAAATTGTATGACTTTGGGGACAAGAGAGGAGAGCTGACTGCCAGGTTAGGGGAAGAGACACTGAGGATGCTCCTGTGATCACAAACATATATTATTATGGAAGCAATTGCACAGTTATGTTTGACATGATTGAACTATGCAGTGATATGACATATGTATTGGCTTCCCAGTTAGAGCAAATTAAAAAAAGAAAAGAAAGGCATAAGTCCAGGAATGGTTTGGGGCTCCCACGAAATTCTATGTCCAACTTAAGAACAATTATTTCTTACAGCATGACCCTTCTCTATACTCATTTTCAAGAAAGGATCACTGAATATAAGAGTGCTACCGCAAAGTGTGGTGACAAGAGCAGACAGCGTCCAGCTATCTCTCAGAACAGTGTCTGGAGTCTTTAAAGGCTTGCATTCAAACAAGCAGCCATCTACGTGGGGAGTCGGCTAAGTCCACATGGAAGTCACCAGCTTGTGTGATCCAAAATCAACATTTACAAAATTTGAATATGGTGAGGAGAAAAGCATTAGAGCAAAAATTACGAATACCTAATATGTGGAGGGTAATGGGGTGCGCTCAAGACCTATGTGCAGAGTAACTAGTCAGACTGAATCACTAGCAGATCAAGTTTTGCCACGGGCAGGAGTCTTGCTCAACCAAACTATCAGGCAGAGACCATTGTAATCCTAGTTATGCTGGATTGACCTTGCTATTTGTACCATTGACTATATGATAGACCTGAATTTATTCTGGGTGCACTATCTCTGACTGTTTCCAAGACAAAAATTTCTTCTCTGGATTTTTTAGTGTTGGGGGTCTTTTCCTTCTTATTATGCATTATTTGTATTTTGGTCTGTGTACTGTGTACTATGTTTTTATCCTTGCCACTTTAGTGTGATTGTGTTTTTCATCGTTTTCTGTTGAGTCTCCCAGCTGTGAAGCACAGGAGGGGGGGTAGATGATGAGAATAGCTGATACAAGCAGGTAAAGGGAATACAGGGGAGGGGGGTGGATGAGAGGGAGGATAAGGGGATTTTCAGAGTAAATAATCAAGATGGGAGGGGAGAGGCAGCACTGAATGTATTGTGATTGTTTAATTCATCACAATGAATTAAAGGCAATTTAACCAAGGAAGGCAGGAGTGCTCTCAAATTGATATGAGGGTGATTTTACAATTCTCCTTGATATGATTGAATGATTGAACTATTGAATTAGATGTTATGCAAATTAATTGCCAATAAAACTATTGGAAAAAAGTATAACAAGTTTTATAAAAGTTATTTGTCATTTCTTTCAAACTAGTGTGAACCAACTGGATCCCACCACTGAATGTGCATAGACCAAGAACAATGGGTAATGCATGGTTTAAGACCAGAAAGTGTGTTTCAGGGCTGTGTTAAAGTGGGGTTTCTACCAATATAAAACCAGTGACAATTGAATGTGTATGCACAAGAGGGTACCTCCCCCCAAAAAACTGAGAGCATCTTTTGCAAGAATTGATCAACTAGCTGTGAGAGAGTGCAACCAGGGGCATTGCCTGGGAAGGTTCTCTGTGATCACTGTGAGGTTTTTTTTTGTGAAAGCAGTTTGGGTTGGACCTCATTTTTTTTTGTGATGGCTGATTTCAGAGAACAGCATGTGACTGTGAAATTTTGTTACCTGCTAGTGAAAAATGCTGCACAAACTGTTGTGGTGTTGAACACAGCTTACAAGGACAGCACTATGGAGAAAACTCAAGTGTGAAAATGATTTTCTTGTTTCAAAATATTTCTTGTTTGAAATATTAATAGATGACAAACCTCATTCTGGACATCTGTCAACTTCCTGAATATATGAAAATGTTGATTTGTAGTGCATTTGAAGTTCATTTCACCAGGTCAGACTGTTAAACAAGCTTCCTATCTAAAGGTCCTGAAAAGATTGTGTAAGAGCATGAAACTAAAAAGGCCTGATTTGTGGCAGACAAGGGACTGGTTTTGCATGACAACAATGCACCTGCTTATGAAGCCATCTCAGTTTATCCGTTTTAGGCAAAAAAAAAAAGTCATGCCTATCTTGCCCAATGAACCTTAGTCATTTCCATGACTTCTTTTTGTTTCTATGAATGAAAATGGAAAAAAATAGAAATTTGTTGGTGTAGAAGAGGTGAAGAAAAACGAGGGAGGCACTCTTAGTCATCCAAACAGATTAGCTTGAAAAATGTTCCCAAGAATGGAATTGCAGATTTGACTAGTGTATTAAGTGCAATGAAGAGCACCTTGAAGGTAATAATGTTGTTTTGAAATATATATTTATATTTATATTACATATATTCTACATTACATAATTCTGGGGGAAAAAGCTATTTTGGGAGGATACCTCTTCAAACTTGGAAAGAGATTTATATCAACAAATGACTCACATAGTAGAAGAATAAATCCAGTCTGGTTCAAGTCCATGGTTCAGATGTAAATTAAAGGCTTCTCCTGACTCCTGTAACTATCGGGACTGATGAGCAAGAAAGAGGATAAAACAGGAAGACCAGAGGCTGGTGGAAGCCTCGATAAATGAGTCCAAGATCAGGCAAATGAATCTAAGATTAGCAGTCTGCTGATGAACCCTGAGATCAGCAAGTGATTTAATAGGTGGTCAAGAAACCAGAGGCAGGATCCAAAACCAGCAGTAGAAGTGTGCCAGGTTCCTCATATTGTTAATCTATACCCAGAGTAGGCCACATCCCAAATGAAACTTCCTCAATTGTATCAAGATTAACTGCTTGACTGCTCACAGAAGAGCCCATCACGGAGGTGACTAGACTATGTTAGAGCATATCACGGGAGATTCCCAGTCCACCTAAGTTGACATGTAACCTCATTATTACATAAGGTTATATGCTTTAACGACCCCTACTCAATCTGTTTAGCGCACTGGTGGTGTCAAGGTTACATGTTGGGCTGTGTGGAGACCATCAGCTGCTCACAGAAGAAATATGAGACTTTCTAATCTATAAAGAGTTACAATCTCAGCAATCCAGAAGGGCAGTTCTGCCCTTCCCCATAGGGTCACCATAAATCAGTGTTGATGATGGAAGTTAAGCTTTTTGAGCTGACTCAATCCGTATGCTCGGAAACTAGTCCAAGGAACTACAGTACATGAAGAAAAGCAAGGTAGCAGGATTTGGAAAGGACTCCTCAACAACCTGTGACTTGCAGTCTTACATCCTTCCTTCCTGAAAGCAATGATAACTTTGAGGACCTTGATGAAAATCAAAGATGGCAGCCTTCAGTATGAATTGCAATTCAATGTAAAGAAAGCAAAAAGACTGACAGGTGGGCAATTAGCATCATGACACATTGAAGAAGGTGGCAATGATCTTATCTCATTTGAATCCACAATGAACACTAATAGAAGCAGCAATCAAGAAATCACATGACACATTGTATGTGCACAACATCTCACTAAACTGCTGGAGAATGAAGATGCCATTGTGAGTACAATGTGCATCTGATCCAAGCCATGACATTTTCAATTGCTTCATATGCACGTGAATGTTGAACAATGAATAATGAATACCTTAGATGAATTGATGCATTTGAACTTTGTTCTTGATGGAGAACATTGAAATTTCCATGGATGATCAAAAAAGCAAGTAGATCTATTTTGGAAGAGGAATAGGCACAATGCTATTGGAGTCAAGGATGGCTTGACTTAGCTTTACATACTTTCTACATATTATAAGGGAAGACTAGTTCCTTGAAAAAAAATCAACAAGCTTGATAAAGTACACGGCCAGTGAAAAAGAGGCAGACCCTTAATGAGATGGATGAACACGGTAGCTAAAACCATGGACTTAAACATGGCAGGAGTTGTGAGGATGATGTGGGACTGGTCAATGCTCTGTTCTGTCATTTTAGGGTCACTGTGATATAAAAATGAGTTAATGGCACCTATTAATAACAAGTATTTTTTAAAATAAAGTTCCTACAGATAATATTCATGTCTAAATATCTTCTTAGAATTGCCATCTTACTTTTACTTTTATATATCGTATGTTCTAGCAAATATTATATTTTAAAAGCAACCCTGGTGTTGGGTATAGTGATTTACAAGTTGAGCTGCGAACCACAAAGTCAGTAGTCTGAATCCACAGTTGAGCCTTTCTATCCCAAAAGAATTTATAGTCTTGGAAGTGCATGAGGGTAATTCTATTCTGTCATATAGGGCTGCTATGAGTCAAAATAAGTTTGGCTTTTTAATTTTGTTTTAGATGGTTATATCTGTGAATCATTTCTCTAAACCTCTCCCCCTCCCCACCTCCCACCTTAGGTTAATACAAAGAAGGACCTCTTCCATGATAGCAAGTAGGAAATAATCTGGATTTTCACCTCTTATATTTTAAGTGTTTGTGCCAGCCAATTTGTAAAACTTGAATATTTATTTTGTCACTAGGTGTCTGAATAAATTATCTTTAATGTTTACAGTTTTTTAAATTATTCTTAGGTTTTTCAGATAAGCAAACTTATCTGTATGCTAACTTACATTTTTTCTTGTCCTTTCCAATATTTAAACCTCAAATTTTCTAATCCTATATGTAGGACCCAGAGAATACTAATAAATGATAATGCTGGTAGACAATATGTTTTATTTGTTCTAGACCTTAATGGAACTGTCTTTCATTTTTTAATTATTTATATAATTATGGCTTTTTATTTAATATACACATTCATCATTTTAAAGAATTATCTTTATATTTCAAGTTTAGTAAGATATTGTGCTTGTAATTAATCAGCAATGGAATTAAATTGTATAATTGATGCTGCGGCAGCTATCAAGATAATGATATAACATTGCTGTGCTGCTTATAGTGGTGACTTATTTGACTTATTTAAGTCGAAATATTTTTGCATCTCTGAAATAGCTATTTCTTTTTTTAAAGAATTTATACGAAAGGACAATATTTACTTAAATAGAGCTCAATGGGGTAACTGTGGTATCATCAGAGAAGTATATCCAGAAGAAAAAGGGGAGGAGGTGCCATGTGAGAACCAGTCAATGGCACTCCTATCCCTTTACTGTTGGATTTACACTGCCAGTGACTACATATGGCACCGTCTTACGGAAATCCAAGGAGGTAACAAAGTGTTCTTGTGCATTAAGGGTCTTCATGCATCGTTTGTTCTTGTAATCCCATACAGGTAGGGTCTTGTCATCAGCACAACTCAAAATGAACTTTCCTCCAGAAGGGCACAGAACTCCATGTGCCCAGTTATCTTGGCCCACCAGCGTCATAAGGCACATGCCAGTCCTGACATCCCACATCTTCATAGTCTTATCTCTAGAGCCAGACAGCAAGCACAGTCCACGCTCACCACTCTTCTTAGTCTCAGATCCTGTTGCTTCAGAGATGGAAGGATGGGAGCTTTCTGGAGCCCAGGAAATGCAATCTACAACATGCTCCTATTCTCAGAGCGCCGCCTTGCATTTCTTTCTTGCTACCACCCATATGCTCACCGTCTGTCTGGTCGCTGGACCAGCTGGCTATCAGGGTGCCCTCTTGATTTGGCTACACCATATGTACCTATTCTCTGTATCCTGTAAAAGTCTTCACACAGTTGCCAGTTTTCACTTCCCACATTTTTAGAGTTTTATCCCTTGAGGAAGACCCTCCATTGGGCATGATGGCTACTGAAAAAACATTGTGACCATGAAAATTGCTTAGTTTAATGGTCATCTCCACAGAACAGGAAACCAGAAGCTTGCAACTGTGGTCAAATGAAGTATCCTGTACAGAGTCTGTATGCCCCTTAAAAGTTCATTGAAAATCCCCAGTCTCATAATCCCACACCTTAATTGTAGCATCTTCTGAAGCAGAGACCATAACATTGAACACAGGATGGAAATTGACTCGAGTGATTGGACTCCTATGACCACTCAATGCGTGTTTTTCTTGGGGGAGGGGAATCCATTCGCTTGGATCTCTTTTCTGACCAAGAGGTCCACCCAGTATAAATTCTTCTTTTGCTTCATTTAGCTTTGAACCTAATTCCATAACTTTTTTTGGTAATCTAATAACAGAGGTCCATTCCCCCCACCCCCACAAAAAAGACCAGCATATTTCCTATCTAATCTACATTCACATGTAACTCAGCTTCCTTTTTAAAAACAGAATATGCCTCTTCATTGCCATTTGAACAAAGATAATCTGCTATACCTCAATTTTGGCTGTACCATTAAGCTTGTTAGATACAGTGTTATCTGCCTCTTCTGGGAAAATAAAAACTTTCTGGTCCCTGGACTTAGAATTAAATAAGCCACTAAGTGGCTTTCTCACAGGGGGAAATGGTCCGTTTACAAGTGAATCCAACTGGTAACCAGGAGATATTCAACAAGTAAGTTTCATTCCACCAGTGCGCTGTACCACAGACTTTGAACTCTGCAGGGCCTCTTCCTTCCTTCACTCAGATCCACTGGTGGGGGAGCGGGAAAAGGAGAGGGAAGGGAAGAAGGAGGGAGAGAGGATAGGAGGGAGGGGAAGGATGGCCTGCTGGGCCGGTCCCTGAAATAATTATTTCTTGGTCACTCAGAATCACTTTGTAATATTCTGCAACGTATAAATTGTTAATATTTTGTTAAGGGATTTTGCAGATATATTTAAAAAGAAGATTGACTTCATAGTTTTTATTGAGTGTTGCCCATCCTCTTGAGGTCAGCATTATGACAAAAGTTAAATTTGGTTAAATTCCATCACTTTATGTGCTCTGAAGTGGATAAAATAGCCTGGGAAGTATTTCCTCTCAGACTAATTTTCAATAAAATGTCTCAGGAGATAATCCTTTAATTGATTTCTTAAAAACAGAGCCCATGGTTTCTACACAGTCTGTAATTATTGATTTTATTTGCTTTATATTTAGTTCTGTACAACAAGAGGGTTTTTTCCACTTCTACATTGAACGTGGCTTATAAAATGTCCACTTGTTGCAATTTATTGAGGATTTCTTAATAATCTAGAAGAGAGTTATTTCTCATAAATGTTTCATAGTTCTTCATGGATGTTTCAAAAGAAAACATATGACTATTTAGAGAGTGTGTGATTCTGTGCATATTAAGATACATGATGAAGTCACATTGAATCTGATGCCATTCTTTACCCAAACTTTATGGAACAGTGTCTGCAGGTTGTGGATAACCTCACTTGCTAGTCATTGACACTCATATGATTTTCCTTTTATAAAAAAATGGTCATGTTCATGTGATTCCGAGAGATCAGAATTTATCCAGAAGTATGAACAATTTACCTTAAATGCAAATTTCATTATAACATTCTTTTGGCAGCTGAAACTTTAAAAATATTTTGCTTGCACTCCTTGTGGTATACCTTTGCGTCAACTTGATAAATAAGTGTAGGAGTGGGAGTCCAGCCTGTCAATCAGGTCATAGTCTGTTGATGCCTTTTTGTAGGCGTGGTCTTCTCATGAGGATTCTGGGAAGGTTCCCTCTTTCTCCAGTGGATGTAGGCTACATATACTCTCTCCTGCATAGGCCCTCTGATTCTTTCACCACCATTTTACTTGCAAGCTTTTCCCCCAACTTACCTGTGATCTTCCTGCACTCTGCACCATTACATGTG
Source organism: Nesogale talazaci (assembly GCA_004026705.1). Taxonomy (NCBI): domain Eukaryota; kingdom Metazoa; phylum Chordata; class Mammalia; order Afrosoricida; family Tenrecidae; genus Nesogale; species Nesogale talazaci. The sequence continues at coordinate 82,660 of PVJH01007359.1, read as the reverse complement.
GCTCTGTGAGTCTGAAAAGAGACTTATGGACTAGAGTCGGACTTATGGGTTAATATCAGATTTATGCACTTGATTTAGATCGGGATGAAATGTTTTCTTGATATCAGATTTCTCCTTGATATAAAGCCCTCTTTCACACATATGAGTGTCACTGAATATTCTTTCTCTAGTCAACCTGGCCCAACACACTCTTTTCCTGATTCTTCTAGTACAGCGGCTCTCAACCTCTATGTGGCGACACCTTTCACAGATCACTGGAAAACACAAATATTTGACAATATATAATCACATATTGTTTTGTGATTAATCATTATGTTTTACTTATGTCTAATTATGTTCAATTTGTAACAATGAAAATACATCCTGCATGTCAGATATTTAGATTACAATTCACAGGAGTAGCAAAATTACAGTTATGAAGTAGCAACAAAAATAATTTTATGGCTGGGGGCCACCACAGCATGAGAAAGTTACTAAAGGGTTGAGGCATTAGGAAGATTGAGAACCTCTGCTCTAGTTTGTACCACTGGGATAAAGCAGAGACTCTTAAAACTCATCAAGAAAGCCTTTAGGTTCTAGATGATCTTTCCCCCCTCTGCAGCCACTCCTCACGTGTTACTCAAGTCATCATAGTCACACTCATGGTTTCATTGTCTTTTTCTTCCTGGGCTTTTGTACAGCTTGCTTCCATAGGTCAGAACTCAGCCTTCTCTGTTTTCCCCAGATTAGAGCCTGTTTGTTTTTCAGAACTCAGCTTAAATATCACACCTCACCCCTGGGTGAAGATGGAATTTCAGTAGCTTCTTCTATACTTGATCCTATCCTTTGTCTCTGTATTAGTTGTGATGCACCGCATGGTACTGTTACTGCCTCTCTCCCTATTTGGAGTGTGAGTTCCTGTGCGCAGTAACTGGCTGACTCATAAAGTGTGGATGCTAGACTCTTTCACCAAGTAGATGTTTCACAGAACCGAAGCACGATTGACAGAAAGGCTGAGGGCTGACTGTACGATTAGTCCCACTGCTTTTTTTTTTTAATTAAAAATGTTTTCTTTATTCCATAAAGCCCAAACTTCTCATTTCAACTGTTTGTGCATCTCTTTCTTATTAAGATAATCACATCCAATCCATCAGGAGCTGCTGTGTGGGGGTGTCACCCATCACACGTGCGTCTCACCTCACACAGTTTCATAAGGTGAAATTCTCTAAGAGTGCTACTGCTTTGGAGTCCGTGCTCATGACCAGAGACTTGGAAAAACTAATCTTTCAGGGGGAACAACGTTCATAACTAGTAGTTACAACGAACATTGCTGTGTATTGAAGACACTGAACAGAGGTGTTCAGGGTTGGCTTCACAGGTGTATGACCAGTGCATTTGCCCTGGGCTTCCAGTTCTAAGGGTACCCCCCTACTTGGGTTTAAAGATTTGCAGCCACCATTTTGAAACCTGTGCCTTGTAAAGAAAGTCTGGGAGGAAATGGAATGTATGCTGTGATGTATCAGCTCATGTATAGTCCTGTGTCCTCCTGTCTTCTGTTCCCATCTCAATTTCCTCTCCACATCACTTCCCCACTCCATTCTCCCTCCATGACAAGAAACAGAATGGGTTTATGAGAACTGAATGGGCTTATGAGAATCTGCCTTGCCCTGCAAGTATTCTTGTGTTTTTGGAATGATACCATAAAATCTTAAGTAAGAAGAGACACCATGACAGGTTGAGGGAGACTACAGAAGAAAGGAAAACACTCACAGACCCTCTGTTTTCAACATTTTAAATTCTGCACTCATTAAAACTCACTGCCACTGAGTAGATTGCAACTCACTCTAAAAGATTAGAACTGCCCTTTCCTGAGATTTTAAATCTTGACAGGAGTACATAATCTCATCTTTATCCTGCAGAACAGTTGTTGGGATCAAGTCACTGACCTTGTGGTTAGTAACCCAATGGATAATTGATTATGCTAACAGAGATCCTCTCATTTTTCACCAGATCCAACAAATGACTTGGCTCTGATAGGTACACTTTGTATCAACTTGGCTGTGTATAAAATTTCAGTGGTTTACCAGTTAAGTTATAGTAATCTCCCATGATATGATCTAATATAATTTAATCAACTCCATAATGGAATAGTCTATGAATATCCAATTAGTTATAAGAAGATTAGGGTGGCATGTGACAGCCTTACTGCATTGAGGCAATTGAAAGGAAGTTTCCTAAGAGATATAGTGTGGCCTGCTTCCTATATAAGTGGATGATGCAAAAAGTTTGGTTTTTTTTCCTAGGTCTGGATCTTACATCTGGCTAATTAGCTGTAGCATTGTTTGTTTTCTAACTTGAGCCATATTGTTGCTAAGCCTGAAAGTTCTCAATAACTTTCCACTCGACCTGCCAATCTTGGAATATTACCTGCTAACCTCAGATTCATTTGCCTCTGCAGTTACCACACTTTCTGCTGATGGTGGGTTCTTCAGTCTTAGCCCGGAGAAGAGTTTAGCTCAGCGGTTCTCAACCTGTGACTTTCCCAATTTGAAGGTCAAATGACCCTTTCATAGGGGTCACCTGATTTATAACAGTAGCGAAATTATAGTTATGAAGTAGCAATGAAAATAACTTTATAGTTGGGGGTTCACCACAACATGAGGAACTAGATTAAAGGGCCTCAGCTTTAGGAAGGTTGAGAAGTGTGCCTCTAAACTAATACCTGGCCCATGAATGTGGAACTTCTCCAGATTTGGACTTGACTGTCCTAACACGGTGAAAGCCATTTTTATGGATATACACTGTTCTCTGCACATACATATATAAGCTCTACTAATTTTGCTTTTCTAGAGAACCCAGCCTAAGACTGGTTCTGTTCTTCTTACTTAACAGATCTGGAAGACAGAATCACTGCTAATCTTACATGGGGATTCTGTGAAAACGAGGAAGACCTCTGACTTAGCTATCCAGCATTGCTACAGGTGGATCATTTTAACAACTAAGTTTATGAGCTGTCAATTTAGGAGACTAGAAACCCCAATTCACAGAGCTGGATCTAGGGCAAGTTTTCTCTTTATGTTAACTCCAGAAGAACCTCCTTGCCTTCTTGAGCTTCTGCTCCTGGGCAATCTTCAGAAAGCTTGACATCTCTCTTCCCTCATTTCTGCTTACCTAGCTTTCTGATGTAATCTCTTTTAAATCTCATGAGAGATTGTCTTGAGATACACACTGCACTAACCCAGACTCACGAATATAATAAATACAACTCATTTTCAAATAGGGTTTTTACTTTAACCACAATCACAAAAGCTAATATTAGATTAGCTAATATCATATTTTGGTGAGACTTAGTTCAATCTATAACCAACCATCATTAAAAAAAAAAAACCTCTTTCCCCAAGGCTAGATTCCAGTTGGGTTTTTTTTGTTTGTTTGTTTGCTTGCTTGCTTGTCTGCAATTTAATCAGAGGAAAATAAGAAACTCAACTGAAGGAACAGAATTAGGAACCATGAAAGCTGGAATGCAGCCCCACTGCCAGAAGGTCAGTTCTGGCTCAGAGAAATCCTAGAGGACTGAGGAGAACTTACCCTTCAGGTTTCAGATGCTGTAACTCTTTATGGGCACAGAAAGCCTCCTCTTTCTCCCTCAGAATGACTGGTGGGTTTGAATTGCTGAGTTTGTGGTTACCAGCCAACATCAACCATGATACTATCAGGGCTCTTGTCAAGTGAGAGTGGACTGAAATATTTCAAGTGTTGGATAAAAAAATAGCAAAACCCAGAATTCTATATCCAGTGAAACTATTTTCCACAAGCAAAGGATAAACAAGGACTTGCTCAAACAAACAAAAGTTTAGGAAGCAGACATGCACATCAGGATGCAGTATAACATCAATGAAACATACAACTTTCCTATACTTTTTAATTGCTCTTCCCCTCCCCATTATCATGACCCCAACGCTACTTTGCAAATCTGGCTAGACCAAAGCATATACACTGGTACAGATAAAAGCTGGCAACACAAAGAATCCAGGACAGGTAAAACCACTCGGGACCAATATCAAGAGTAGCCATATCAGGAGGGGCAGGGAGAAGTGGGGGGGAGAGAGGTGGAACTGATCACAATGATCTAACTATAATCCCCTTCAGGGGCGGTGGACAACAGAAAAGTGGGTGAAGGTAGACATCGGTCAGTGTAAGACATGAAAAAATTAATAAATTATCAAGAGTTCATGAGAGAGGGAGGGTAGGTGAGGGAAGGGAAAAAATGAAAAACTGATGCCAAGGGCTCAAGTAGAGAGAAAATGTTTTGAAAATGATGGCGACAAAAAAATTATATCATTGTAAATGAGGGGGAGTACAGATTGGAGACCCAAAGCCCATCTATAGGTAACAGGACATCCTCTTACAGAAGGGCCGAGGGGAGAAAATGAGCCAGTCAGGGAACAGTGCAGCTATGATGAAAGATATAACTTTCCTCTAGTTCTTAAATGCTTCCCTTCCCCCATGATCATGATTTCAATTCTATTTTACAAATCCGGCTAGACCAGAGGATGTACACTGGTACAGATAGGAACCAGAAGCACAGGGAACCTAGGACAGATGATCTCGTCAGGACCCGTGGTGAGAAAGGCAATACTGGAGGGTGGAGGTAAGGCGGTGTAGAAAAGGAGAACCAATTACAAGGATCTACATATAACCTCCTCCCTCAGGGAGAGACAACAGGGAAGTGGGTGAAGGGAGACATAGGACATCAGGAGATATGACAAAATAGTAATAATTTATAAATTATCAAGGGTTCATGAGAGAGGGGAGAGAAGGAAAAGTGAGAACTGATACCAAGACTTAAGTAGAAAGCAAATGCTTTGAGAATGATGAGGACAACAAATGTAAAAATGTGCTTGACATACAATGGATGAATGTAAGGATTGTGATAAGAGTTGTATTAGCCCAAATAAAATGTTTTTTTAATCATTTATAATGACAAAGGAAAGTTAGATAGGTCACAAATATTAATTAATTTTTAAATCATTTTATTGGGGGCTCATACATCATTTTTCACAATACATAAATAAACATACAGTGTCAAGACCTTCATATGTCCACTTTTATTATCATTCTCCAATCGTCTGCCTTTTCCCTTAAGCCCCTAGTATCGGCTTTTCCACCCCTTCCCCTCTTCCCCTGCTCTCTCCTCCCCACCAACCCTCAATACTTTATACATTGTTGTTGTTCTATCATATCTTACACTGCCCGACCTCTCCCCCAACCCACTCCCCTGATGCCCGTCCTTCAAATAGGAGCTTATGTGTGTATCTTTGCTTGGTTCCGTCTCTCTAGTCCACCTTCTCTCTAATTACATTTTAAAAGAATATTAGAGAAGAAATAAATGGAGTCAAAGTAACAACTTTTATTTTCTTTGTTCTCACTTGGTCAAAATAAGGACTTTTTACTAATAGTACTGTTGTTAGTACAATGGAATCAGATCCAACCCATAGAAAGAAATACTGCAGGATCCTGTGCAATCATCACCATTTTTTCTACGTTTGAACCTATTGTTTCAGCCTCTGTGTCTGTCAGTCATTCTAGTTGGAGGGCTTCTTCTTTTTCACTGCCCCTCTAATTTACCAAGCAAGATGTCTTTTTCCAAAAATTGGTTTCTCTGCATCACAGGTACAAAGGATGTGAGAAGTTGCCTCATCATCCTTACCCCTGAAAAGCATTCTGGCTGTACTTCCTCCAAGACAAGTTTGTTTGCTTGTTTTGGGCCATGCATGCTACTCTCAATATTCTTCACCAGCACCATCATCTAAATGCATCTATTCTGACTTCTGGAGACAATGTCAAATTTTTTCATGCACATGAAAACCCCAAACCAAACTCACTGCCATGGAGTCAATGCTGCCTCACAGTAACCCTCTATGGGCTTTCGAGATTGTAACTATTCACAGGAGTAGAAAGCTCAGTCTTTCTCTGGGGAGCTGCTGTGGGTTTTGAACTGACCACCCTACAGATTTCAGCTCAATGCTTAACCACTCTGCCACCGGTGCTCCAGATGCATATGAAAGAGTTGAAAATGCCATTGCTGGGGTAAGGAGCACCTTCATTCTCAAAGTAACACAATAAAGAGGTCTTGTGCAACAGAATTACTCAATACAATTTGTTGCTTGAACAAATTGCTACTGCTACTTCCAAGAACAGTGATTGTGGATCCAAGCAAGAAGAAATTCTTGATGATATTGTTCTTTGATACACTTACTAATGTTTTTTGAGTGGTCTACTTGTGAGACTCTTTCTCTTCTTTGCACTGAATTTTAATCCATACTGAAGGCTGAAATCTTTGATCTTCATCATCAAGTACTTCATCTTTTTCCATTTTCAACAAGCAAGGTTGCATGATCTACATACAACCTTTAAACTTTCCTCCAATCCTACTGTTGCATACTTCTTCATATAACCCAGATTATTCTCTGATTATTTGCTCAGATACAGATTGAATAAGGATAAGCATGATGAAATTACACAACCCTGATGCACACCTTTCATGTATTTAAAACACGCAGTATTCCCTTACTTTGTTTGCATAACTGCCTCTTGATCCATGTACAGGTAACCTATGCACATAATTAAGTGTTGTGGAATTTTCATTCTTCTCAAGGCTATCCATAGTTTGTTATTATCCACACCATTGAATGTTTTTGCATATGATGAAACACAAGTAAGCATCTCTCATATTCTCTGTTCTAAGCCAAGAATCCTTTTGACATCAGCAAAGATAACACTTGTTCCATGTCCTCTTCTGATCTAGAGTGAATCTCTAACAGCTCCCTATCAACGTCGAATTCCAACTATTGTTGGATAATCTTCAGCAAAATTTTATTTGTATGTGACCTTGTTATTGTTCAATAATTCACATTCTGTTGGGTCACCTTTCTAAGTGACAGATTTAACAATTCATTAGTAGCTATTGCATATGGATAAGTAGAATATCAGAAGTTAATTTCAACTCATAGGACTATAAATATTTATGGCAGCATACTGCTTTGTGTTTCTCCCATAGAATGAATGATGAGTTTGCAATGCAGTGCTTAATCCACAATACCACAAGAGAGCCTAGATAAGTATGAAATTACAGTCAAAAAGTAACCCCACCTAATCAAACTAACTATCATCAATTCTGATTCAAGATGATCCCATAGAACAGAGTAGATTTCTATAGGATTTCTAAAGCTATTATACTTTATTCAGTCAAGTTGCCATACTTTTCTTCCCAATTTTTCCCAATATTTCAGAAGAGATAGTAAATCTAGTTCCTATGATTCTATTCAGAAGGAAAATCTCCAAAACTTAACTTTGTATGTTGTTAAGGTTATTCATATTTTACTCACCATATAAAAATTAAAAAATTTTAATTTTAATATTAAATCTACCAGAAACTTATTTCTATGCATGTGGTATGAAGTAGAATTCTAATTTTTGAGATATCTTTGTACAAAATAAAACTGGTCATCATTCCAATTTTGCCTTGGATCAGACATATAACCCTTAGAAAATAGTTTCCTTTTACAAGTTTCCATGATCCCATTTATAAAATGACCACAGTACTTCACATGACTAAGCATTGACACTTAAATAATATTGTATAAATGGAAAACTTATCACAATGCCCAGTATCAAATTAAATGAATCATTTCATTTAATTATTTATCACTCACGGGCTCTTCCCTTCTGAGACTCTGTGGCCTCTTCTCAAACCCCAAAACCAAACTCACCGCCATTGAGACTGTTTCCTTTTTGACTTTGTGGATTTCTTAGGCTATTTTGCAAGAGTAGAAAGCTTCAGCTTTCTCCCTCAGAGCATCTGCTGGGACAAACCACTGATCTTCAGATCAGCAGTCCAACTCACAACCCACTCTTCCCCCAGAGGTTCTTAGCTCTTCTCTGTTGTAACTAAGTCAGGATTGGTTCTGAATTATAGAGACCCTATATATAATAGGATCAAACAATGCCTGATACTGCACCTCACAATTGTTATGCCTGAGCCCCCTGTTGTAGACACTGTGATCAACTCATTCTTCCCCCTTTTTTGGCTGTCTCTCCACTCTACTAAGCATGGTGTCCTTTTTTTTGGGAATGGTGTCTCCTGATAACATATGCAAAGTATGCAAAATAAAGTCTCACTATCCTTGCTTTTAAACAGTTTCTGGCTATCATTCATCCAAGACAGACTCATTGGTTCTTTTGGCAGTCTGTAGTACTTTGAATATTTCTCCCCACACCATAATTCAAGTACTTTGATTCTTCTGTGGTCTCCCTTATTCTATGTCCAACTTTCACATGCATATAAGGTGACTGAATATACCATGATTTGGCTCAGACACACTGTGTTAGTCTGGGTGGACTAGAGAAACAAATTCATAGACAATCATATTGCTAAGAAAGAACTTTATATACAAGAGCAATTGAACATCGAGAAAACCTCCCAGCGCAGTCCAGATCAAGTCATAAATCTGAAATTAACCCAAATGTCTGATACCAAACTGCAAAGTCCTTTTCAGACTCATGAAAGACATTCAATGAAGCCAAATGCAAGAGAATCACAGGCCAGTGGGTGGGAAGTCTTCTGCATCGAATGGCATTGTAAGTATCGCAGCACTGGCAGGGGGCTCTACATGGCTTCTCTGGCTCCAGAGGTCTGGTTGCATCAGGGTAGGTAGGTCAATGTGACTTCTCCAGCTCCCAGGGCATAGTGCCATATATTTTGTCAGGAGAGCATCCCTCAGGGTGCGAGTCTTGCAAGTAGAGAGTCTCCAAGGGGGGCGATCCCAGAGTGTCTCTCTAACCTCTAAGGAGGAAGTCCAGGGATTCCCAGAATCCTCAGGAGAAGGCCATGTCTACACAGAGGCCAGTTTGGCTATGACCTGATTGATGGACTAGACCACGCCATCATTCTTAAGCCTCTCAGGTCCCAAACTGACACCAGATTATGTAACTACCACACACACCTTAATTCACACATAGAAATGAATATATGGAGTGTTAAATATAAAAAGCAATAGCACATTCTTGCTCTTCAACATCAAACAGGTCTTATGCAACAGGTTTGCCTAATGCAACATAACATTTGATTTCTTGACTGCTGCTTCCATGATCATGATTGTGCATCCAAGCAAGAAAAGACCATTGACAACACTGAAACAGATAAAACTTAAATCTTTTCCCATTTCTTATGATGTTACCTATTGGTCTAGTTGGGAAGATTTTTGTTTTCTTTACATTGAATCATAATTCATATTGAAGGAGGCAACTGTTCATCTTCATCAGCAAGCTCCTCAAGTCCTCTTTGCTTTCATCAAGCAAATTCATGTCATCTGCAAATTAAAGTTTAGAAATAAGCCTTCCTCAGTTCTGATTCCACCTTATTTTTATGTTGTCCAGCTTCCTGGATTATCTGCTCAGTATATAGATTGAATAAGTATGGTGAAAGGATATAACTCTGATGCACACTTTTCCTGACATTAAACCATGCGGTACTCCTTTGTTCTGTTCAAATGACTGCCTCTTGGTCCATATGCATGCTCTCCAAGAGAACAAGCAAGTGTTCCCAAATTTGAATTCTTCGCATTATTATTCATATTTTATTATGTTCCATAAAGTCAAATACCTTTGCATTATCACCAAACACAAGAAAACATCTTCTTGGTATTCTCTGCTTTCAGCCAATGATGTCAGCCATGAGAGTCTTTGTTCCACATCCTCTTCTAAAGCCAACCCAAATTTCTGGCTCCTCTCTATTGATGTAACGCTCCACCATTGTTTTGAATGATCTTCAGCAAAATTTTACTAGCCATGATATTAATGATACTGCTCTATGATTTGTGCAATCTATCCACTACCTTCCTTTTAAATGACTTCAAATCCAGATCACTTCCAGGCCTTGGGTCAGGTGGCTGTTTTCTAAATCTCTTGGCATAGGTGAGTGAGGGCTTCCAGTGATTTTCAGCTTGAGGAAATTAGTGTCTCATAATAGTTTTTGTATCAATTATTTTATTAGTTAGAATAAGTTAGATTCTGTCACAGATAAAGTCTCAATCCTCTCAGCTCCACAAAACAGAAATTTAATTCTTGTTCACATAAAGAAAAAATGAGGGTTTCTGGTTGGAGAATAGTTATCCTTGTGAGCATTCTGAGACACATAATTCTTCTACTGTTGCAGCTCACTCTGAGGCTTTGCAGTGGTAAAATGTGGAAGGAGAAAATGATTATGTTGGCTGAGTCTCAGTGGCATAGTGGTTGAGTGTGGGACTGCAGCCCACTGGGCTGGCAGTTCAAATCCAGCAGCAGCTCTCTGGGAGCAAGGCTGGGCCTCCCACTCCCACCAGAAGGCAGTGATGCCCCCCATCCCCAAAGAAAATGATTATGCATGGGTGATTTTTATGCTTTATGTCTTAAAGAGTTGAATATTATGCCAGATCATATTTCATTAATCATTTGTATGTTCATTGTTAGCCTCAAGAGATGTTGGGGAACGCCGTCCAGCCATGGGGCTAGGAATAAGAGTCGGACGGATTTGGAGAATAGTTAGCCAAACAATATCATAGACAATGACTTTATTTCTCTTTCTTACATAACACTTACAACCATATGAAATACTATAGATTTTACTTACTTATTATCTGTCTCTATCACCATCACACAAATCTCATGAATGAAGGAAAAAAATTTATGCTATATTTGCACCCCTCAGAAGTGTCCAGTTCAAAAAAGGCGCAAAAAATACTTACAAAATATGTGTTCTAAAACATGTCAATTTCTCCCTTCTGCTCTTCCCAATGAGTTATTTTCTATAACTTAATTATCGTATGACAGTCTGTTTAATGTTTGTCTTCTTAATATATGATAAGATCTATTTTCCCCTGATCTATCTCTGTAACAAAGAGCAGGCTCTGGCCCACAATCAGCACTCCGTAAATATTGGTTGAGCTACCGAATTAGTGCCTTCTCTTCCCATCCAGTAGCACTCATCTCTGCCAGCTAATGGATGCCTTGTTAATTAATGATTACTATGAACAACATTAGGGGCCTTCCTGACAGAGTGGATTATGAGTTGTGCTGTGAACTGCAAAGTCAGCCGCTCAAATCTCCCAGTCACTCCACAGGGGGAAGGGGGACCTGGAGGGGGGGAGGATAGGAAGTCTGTTGCTCTCCTCAGGATCTACAGACCCAAAGGGACAGGTTTACTCTACCCTATGCTTCCCTAAGAGGAGTCAGAATTGACTTGAGGACAGGGGCTCTTGTTTGTTCAAGATATTTACTCTAAAGACTGATATAATTTTAATGCACATTTTCTGGAGGAATGACAAAAGGGTGAAGTGACAAAAAATATATTCGAAGTCTCTGACACTGAAAATACTCCCCAAGCAGCATATACAGTATTTGTGCTGAATATCAATATGACCTACAGAACCCCTTTCAGATTTTAGTACCCACTAAGGGAGCGAGTAACATTCTGTCCCAAAGGTCTTGCTTTGGATTGAGAAGCAGTAGGTTACGTATGTCTTTTAGGTGGAAGGTTACAGGTGTGCTGTGGTTAGGGGGAAGAAATTACAGTATAAAGTATAAAGACCTGCGGGCCCCTCAGTGATGGCCCTTCATTCCACAATGCACTGACTTCTACGAGAATCTGAGCCCTGGTGGCTGCATCTAAGCCGATCAACCCAAAGAGAGAGTAACTCAGGAATGATGGAGAATATGGAGAGAAGAAGACTAAAGAATGATAAATGTTCCTTCCTAAGTAAAACAGAAGCTCAGAAAAAAAGATGGACATCCTGACTATAACTCCAACACTTACAGAGAAAAAGAAATCTAAGTAAGAAAGACAAGAAAGAGAGCAAAGAAAAACAAAACTAACTGAGCTAATTGGGCTTGGGTTGACTGTGTAGCATGAATCATTAATTTTCCCTTGGAATGATCAAGAGTGTCGTTAGAATGCATTAAGCATCATCTACCAGGGTGTGGGGAATGCTGGAGCGGGGGGAGGGCAGGCTCCCCACTATTGCATAATCGATGTGGATTACTCAAACTTGCTCACAGTATATCCTCACTCCATTAGCACCAGGCCTGTCTCACTTACCTACTTCCCTCTTTCACCCCTTTCCTTGATCTTTCCCTTTGAGGTGGAATCCCGTTTTCAGAATGAAGGGAGTCCCAGGATTTCCAGAATAGCTTTATTAGACTCTGAAATGTTGCTGATTTAGAAAGGGCACAGGGGTGTGGGCAGAAAAACATCGAAGGGTCCTTTAATTAGTTTATTTTTCAAACTGGATGTTAGGATTGGCTTTCACATGATTCTCTCCCCCCCCTCCCCACTTCTTTCATCCTCTTCTTTCTCTAAACCCCTCCTCCCTCTCCCACCCCTGCCTGCATCACACCAATTGTCTCCTCGGCCCCTATCTCTCACCCCTCACCAAGTGCCCCTCCCCTGCCTTCCCTCTTCCATCTCAGGCCTCCCGTTCTGTCCCTTTAAATGAGGTCACCCTGACTGAATGAAGGACACGAAGCTCAGAAGAGGTCAGACATTAGCACAGCGATAACTGCACTGCTACTGAAACTGGGCAAAGCCATCCATCACCGGCTCCACTACTCCATTAGGCCTCACATGAAAGATGCCCTGCTCTGAATCGCATAGCCATACATCTCCGGGTCTAGACACCTTCCTGTTGTGTGAAGATCAATGCCGCTCGGTCATGCATCATGTGTCATCCAGTAGCCCTCACTCTAATAACCGTGTCTATTCTCTAGTCTGCAGTATAAATTATGGCACTGGGGAAGTACTATATTATTCAACAACCTTGGTCACTAATGGGTTATTGGGTTTATTGGTTGATAATGTGAGCTCCCTTGCTTGCTTCTTTTCCCCTTGTCCCTTGCCCATATTTGACTGGGTCTTACTTTTATTTATTTATTTCTCTCTATTTTTATTCTATTTGGCTCAGATTTGAGTGATGGCTGCTTTAGACTTCTGTCAACGGACTCCTGCATCAATCCCCTAAAATGATGAGGATCTAAAATAAGCCCAATTAGAAAGATCTCGCTCTCTCTCTCTCTCTCTCTCTCTCTCTCTCTCTCTCTCTCCCCCCTCCCCCTCCCCCTCTGGATCTCCTCTTAGATAATGGACTTGGAATAGGAGCAGTTATTTTGGTTCTTTTTTCCTGAGGTTTCAGCCAAGGTGTCTGTACACTGCGGGGAAGTTTAAGGTTGGGCATCAGCCTGGCCTGGTGACCCATAACAGGCTCCCAGTCTCGTTGCTGTCCTTTGTCATCTGTGGTCTTTTTGAGGGTCTACACTCCCTATGGCCATGACTTCCTAATGCTATCTCTCAATTGTCTCAATCTGGAAAATGGGTGAGAGGGATAGATAAGATAAAAATGGCAGGGGAGTCGTGTCTAACTCTTCTAGCTTCACAAAGTAGGGAGGGGAGACACTTTCCATAAGTAGTAGCAGCCCAAGGCAGAGATCAGGCATGCCTTCTCTTACAACTTGGCCTCCATCCTGACACAAATATCCTTCCTGCAGCACTTTGCTCTCCATATGTCTGAAATGAACTTGTAGGTCACTCAAGACTCTATGGCCACTTTTCTTGTATTCTCCTCCTTCTCCAGTCACTCAGATGAACATTCAGATCTCAGAGGTAAGGCATCTGGAGGAATGCATTTGTTTGTTTGTTTAATTCTCTCTCTCTCTCTCTCTCTCTCTCTTTCTCTCTCATCCCATTTTTTTTTTTTTGGTCATACACTCCCTTTCTATTTCTATTTTACTGCTGGCTAAATAATTCATTGTGATTATTACACAGAACTCAGACACTGTACTCATGACCAAGGGCTTTATTAAAGAAGTAACAGTTTATAATTCAAGGTCATAAGTTCAAGGTCAAAACAACCTCCTCTCGGGTATGCTCTGTGACAGGCTTCTTTCTGGCATTCACCCTCTCAGGCCTGTTGTTCCTCTCCTCGGCCTGGAAGAAGTCATTGTCACAAAACCCTTTAGATCTGCCAGTAGGTGTCCAGAGAGTCCCTCCTTCACCAATAAGCCTTGACTACAAGGCACTCTTTTCTAAGTAGATGCTTCATCAAACTTAGCTCCACCAGGTCCCTGAGATGGCCTACTTCTCTTACCCAAAGACACTCAACTTTTCCACTTTGTGTACCTGAAACCCCATTGCCTGGCCTCCTGCCAGTCTCCTGGTTCTATTACCATTGTTTCTCTGCTGCCGCTTCTCACCACATCCTGCCCTCTCCAGTGTTACAGCTCTTTCTGTCTGCAGAGTCACAGGGACTCTCAGCCCAGTGATCCTGGGTCAAATGGCATACTCTATTCTTATCTCTTGTTTTTGCTGCTCATGAAATTCCCTATTTCACATCTCAGACAGCCTATTTTGGAGCTTAAAGGCATAACAAAAATGGACCAACCCCATTGTTAAAGTTAGAAACACCTTGTGTATATGGTCCCAACATTACCAGACAAAATAATAATTATTTTCATTATTAACCAGCCAGTCAATCCCCTTGGTGGGCCACAAGGACCTCATTGGAATGGATTTGCCTGGTCGTTCGGTGGGAATTCCAAAGTTCATGGTTGCTCTTCCTTGTCATTAGGTGCAGTAGAACCAGTTCTAATTCATAGTGATCTTATTCACAATGGGAGGAAACACTTCTTGGTCCCGTCCTCCTAATTTTTAAGGGTGAGCGAATTGGGGCAGCCACTGCATCAATCCATCTTATTGAGACTATGGTGCAAGCAGCCACCTTACATAGTTCACTGTTCTGAAGATGCCAAGTTAATCGTAAGGAGGAAAAAACTAATTATAAACACCACTGAAGGAAAAGGAAAAATTCATTCTGAGGCCTACTGCATCTAGGAAAAGACATGGTTTCCACCTATGCACCTTTCCGAAAGCACTGACACTTTATATTCAAGATGACAACTTTTGTGGAGAAATAAGCTTTTCATCCATGAGCTGTCCAAATATAGAAGAGGGTCCCTTAAAAGAGAAAGACTTCTTGAATGAGAATTGTAAGTAGAGGTAGGCAGTGGAAAGCCTGGGTACATTTATGAAGAAAAGCTCACTAAGAAGGTCTCTGAAACTGTGTCCAGTGTGCAAGCACCCTACTTCCTGGTACATCTGGTCAATGGCATCATTGTGGTACATTTTTTAAAAGAGAAAGGACTTGACATAATAACTGAAGCAGATATTAGGTCAACCAGACAGTAAAATGTTCCTTTTGTTTCTGTATCATTTCATATCTGGATTATGCCCATTTTACATATAAGTAAACCAAGTCTAAATTTACATAATTCACCTTGCTGGTACAGAGAATGTGTATTGGGCTGCCATCCTCCTGGTTGCCTGTTCAAAACCACCAGCAGGTCTGCAGGAGAAAGACTTGGCTTCCTACTCCCCTTCACAGTTAGATCCCACAGTTAGAACCCAAATTATATAGTCTGGAAATACTAACATTGGGCTTCAGACTTATGTCTATGTTATTCTAAAGTCCATGCACTTTCATGGTAACATTTGCTTTTCCAAAAGCAGGATGCCCAGTGGGCAAGAGACGGACATATTCACCTTGACTTTCTTCCCTCCCCATCCTTCCGCAGAGTACCAGAGGTGAACAGAGCCAAGGAGATGGTGACACATAATGATGCAAACTCTGGCGAGCCAGGCTTCTGGACCACAACAGAATGGGGGAGGGAAGAAGTGGTCAGAACATGTTTCTGAATCACGTCTCTGAACAGGTAGGCAAACTAGAGAAGAATCCCCTAGAGCTGAAAAATATTGTGGTTTCCCCCTAAGTTTCTCTTCCCCAGAAAGCAGAATTCTCAGGTGAAGTGCATGCCTATCTCATGGCCCAGGCATCCCCAACCTAACCAGCCCTAAGCTTACAGTTGCAAAAACATCCCATTGCACACTTAAGAGGCCACATGAATGCCATCTTCCCTCGCAGGCATCACCCCCAACCTGGAAAGAAGATCTGGAAATACTCCCTCAAGGACTCCTGAGAGCAGAAGGCAACCTGCTTAGCTGACCATGGGCAGACTGGGGGGCCCCAGGGACTCTGGCTTTACTCAGAGCGGCTCCCTGCTTGTTTCGGGGGCTTGCTGGGTCTGGCACGCATGAGTTGCGGTTTGGATAAGACGGTAATGTGTTTACCTGCTTAGAAGATGTCAGGGCTTTCCAACCTGCAGCGTGAGGTGGGGATTTCTGTATGAATCACAGATATGTCTACCTCGTGAATGTGAAAGCAGCCCTCGCTCTGGGTTCCTCTCCCCCACATCTGATGGTAGCTCTTGGGTCTTTCCCTGACTTCATTTCCCCTCTTGGGAAAAAAGCAAGAAAGCCTTACCACTGAATTCCCATCTTGTACTTCTACAGAGCCCAACTTGTCACACTGCTTGCACTTCTTGGAGGTGACAAACAATGTCAGTGAAAACCACTTCCTACAGGGGAGCAATTTCTGTTTACATATGTGATGGTCACCCCCTGTGGAAATGCTGGCTGCCTGGTGGCCTGGCTGAGTTGGCAGGAAGATGTTACAAGGTATGGCTTCCACCCTCTGCCAAGGGAACAGATTTTCTGCCTGCTCTGAGGACAAATCCTTTATCACAGGTAAATCTTGGCATGGCTTTTGAGAGGGAGGGAGGGAGGGAGAGAGAGAGAGAGAGAGAGAGAGAGAGAGTTCTGTCTCAGAGCTCAAGAGTCAGAGTTGGAGGCATAAAAGCAGAATAACATGGCTTTCAGTTGTTGCAGTGATGGGTCAATGTGAAGTCTCACTAGTCTCTCTGATCTCTGCCCTAGGAAGAAGCACACAAATGCAATCCTGGTCTCTTAAACGTAGAAGTAGAGGAGAAATTTGTGAGGCACAAAAAGAACTAGCCATCTAGGCATGAAATAGGTTTGCTGGTGGAGATTCTGTAAAACCAGCATTCAACGGAAGGAATAGGGGTTCCTTTCACAATACTCACCTCCCCTATTTTGAAGGTGGCCAGAGCTGTAATTTCTCCTCTCTGGTCCTTAATTGACTGGGATGGGGGTCGGAGTAGGGGGAGAGGAAGCTGGGCTATGGCTGCCAAGGATCCAGGAACATTCATGAAAACCCCCTGCAACTGGTATCTCCAGCAGACAGGCAGCAGGTGTCTCAGCAAAGGATGGGTAATCCCCTGGCACACAACCTTGGCCCCATCGCCTGTCCTTGATTGGGCAGGAGCCCCTTCCAGGGCACTGTTGGACTTCTGCAATGCCTCGTCCTGCACACTTGTCCTCCTGCTTCATCACCTTATCTTACAGTTCTGTCGCACATGTGAGCCACCTCCATGGCTTGGGGTGAGGGCACAAGCCTAAGACTGATCTTGGGAAAAGAAGACAGATGCTTTAGGATATCAGGGCCCTTCCTAAAATTGTGGGTTCATGAGTCTGTTTTTATTACTGAGGAATGAGCGAGACTACCTTAATTACAAGCATGCCATGTTTCACAGTGTTGGAACCAGACTCAGGCACGCAGTGAGCAACACTGGAGATCCAAAGCGAGACTACAAAGCCTCCGGAAGAATGCATATATGTGCTTTATTAATATTTCCAGAGGAAGGAAGCAAATTCATCTCAGAAACGAGCCACGTACCTTCAGCCTGACAGATTGTGCCTCTTACCTTGACCGCACGCAGTCCATCCAGCTCACCATGAGCCCGCATGGGGCTTGCATGATACATAGGAGATATTGACTTCAGGGTTAGAAACAGAAGAAAAATGGCTCCCCTTTGCTCCTTCAGCCTTGATCTGGAGCATGCTCTCAGGCAGGGCACGCATTGGCAGTGGATGTCTACATCAGAAAGCCGGGGGCAAACAGTCACTGGCACGGGGGCTGGGGTTCAAAGAACTGGTTCCAAATGCTCTAGGTCAAGGCGTTTCACCTTTAATTGAATTTCTTTCTCCCCTCCAAAACACACTCATAAATGCGTTCCTTTCTGGTATCTCTGCCACATGGATTAAATGTCAAATAAACGAAATCAGGCCATTGGCTAAATGACAGTATGTGTGGACTTTACATCTCCTACAGTTGTCCTCAACACACCAGAGTTAACTAAATAAATGAATTAAATGATATATGAGTGAACCCTTAAACCCAGATTATGCAAAACAAGCACAAACAAAATTTGTTACCCTTATTCCAGAAAGCCATACATGAAATTAAAGAAAGGAATTTCGGGAGGGGGGGGGGAACAAAAAAACTAGCCTGGCACTCTGAAAGCAGAAAGTGAACAAGGAAATGGAATCTGAAATGCCTTTGCATCTGAGTGGCATGTGTTTTACAACCAAACACCTACTCTTGTCATCCATTCCTGTGGCCAAGATGGCAGATGTCATGGTATTCTGGAAACACAGAAAAGTTGGAGCAAAGACCGTCTGGATTCCAATCCTGAATATGGGAACAATTAATATCCCTGCCTTGAGTTAGGCTTTTGAAGCTCTTCTGTCTGAGGCATTGTGAAGCAAAGAGTAAAGATAACAATTCCCAAAATTCAGCTGCAAATTTAAACATGTGACAAATGGTAGCTTAATAATAACTCTTGTTATTACTTATATAGCAATATAAGTATCATCAATAATAACAATAATAACTATTGTATTATCATTAGTAGTGTCATTACTAACTCCAGAACACTCAAAGAAGAGAAAAGGGAGGGGACAGCGGGCATGGGGGAATTGGAGAGTTGGGATGGAAAAGAGGATTCATTCTGGGTTTGGGTGGTCCTGAGTTTTCCTGGTCTTTTGAAAATCAATCTCAGAACTGGAAGGGGGGTAAAAAAAAACCACCTCATAAAGATTATCAATAAACCAGGCTATGATTGCAAAATTCACATAAACTCAACCCAAAGAAAAGAAAGCCAAAAAGACATAAAAATACAGAGGAGCTCCTTTTGTCAAAGCTGCCAAAAACTGCTATTATGTATTCGCCCAACTGGAGTGCCTTCTAACAAACTGCCACTGAGCATATGGCTACCTTGGGCATTTTTTCATTATCCCAGAGTGTGTCTGCAGTCCCATGTCGGCAAACTCCATCTGTATCTCTGTCAATGAAAGAAATTTCCATCAGGAAATAGCAGCAGGCATCAGGGGAAAGACCTTTCCAATTTACTGAGATCGGAGGAAGTAGCTGCAGGGTTCCTCCCTCTCACGCCTCCCGTCCCCGCCCAACTTCAGCCAAAAAAATGTCTTGTTTTCTTTTCCACAGATTATCCCATCACCCTCTTAGGCCTGCTCAGGGCTGGGGGAGTTTCTGGGTGGACTTTGTCTCTCACATGATGCCATATGGGGTATATAAGGTGGTGCTCTGGGCCAGAGAGGCCCTTCAGCTCCTTACTTAACCGGGACAAAGAGAGGGTCAGGTGAGATTGGACTTCTAATACCTTCTGGATACTGCTCCCAGAGGATGCGAGGGAAACAGAACTGTGTGTTTTGTTGTTGCTGCTGTTATTGCAATCTCTTCCCTCTGAACAGCAGTGACCAGGGTTAAAGCTGCAATCATGGATATGCCTGTGGGCAGGGTAGCTGTGGTTGAGGGTGAGAATGGACTTCAGGGACAGGAAGTCTGCACCCAGGTTACTTATGGAGACACTAACATCCAAAACAACCCCCTCAAATCCCATTCTCTGTGTGTCTCACTGTCTGATGATTGATATTTTAGTTGAATATTGAGCAGTGTCCCTTACTGTCACAGTGCTTCCTTGAACACATTTCACCAGAGACATGCACTTCAATAAGGCTCATGTCAGCATCGACTGTGTGCTGCTTTATGAACATTGACTCTGGGTGCAGAACCAGCCTCCTCCCTGACCTACATATTTTCTACCCACTGGGTGGGGGTAGAGTGAAAACAGAGACACACTGGATTTTATATTGACTATTCTGGAGAAGGTTTCTCTGTATACACATGTGTCAATTTATATGATGTCTTTATTTTAAAATTTATTTACATGTAGATATTTACAAAAGTTCCACTTAGGGCTCTAATGAACCATACCAGCATGATAGCTTCCCATTAACCTAAGATTGCAATGGAAAATCTCCCACCATGTCAACACAAATTGGTATGAGTTGTAGTCTGCAAAGAAAACTTTACTGATGGGAGAATCTGCAGCTAACAATGTAGCAATGTTTGTATTCCAAATGACCCATTATGAGGAAAAAAATCACATCATCATTCTCTTGAATCAGACACAATGGTAGGAAAGGAACTTGGTGGAGGGCAGGACAAGAAGGGTTGGAAATCAAGATACAAAGTGACCTAGCCATTGACAGTGTGCGTTTTTGGATGAAATTGCTGTTAACTGCTCAATATATGCCCCCCATTCATGGGAACTCCATGCATAACAAAAAAAACTATTCCCTGCTTCTAAACCACCTTCATAATTGGCTGTTGATCAAACAGCTGTAATTCATATGGTTTTTATTGGATAAATTTTGGAACCAGGTTGCCAAAATTTTATTCTCAGGACATCTTAGTCTGGAAACTACACTGAAACATAGTAAGCATCAGAGCAACATGCAAACATCCATGAACAGATGGGTTGGGGTTGACCTTGATGAGCACATTGGTCAGTGCAGTGGCAGGGAATTGAACGCAAATCTCTCACATAAAGGCAAGAACTCTATCATTGAATCACAAATGTTTTAGTGGTTTGTCATTTATGTATACACGCATTTATGCATCAACTCAACTCCCTGCCCTCGAGTTTATGCCAACTCATAACAGCCCGTAGGGTAGGATAGAACTGTTTTCTGAGTTTCTGAGACTGTAACTGTTTATCGGAGTCAAAAACCCTGTCTGTCTCCCAAGGAATTTCTGGTGGCTTCAAACTGCTAACCATCTGGATCATAACCCAACACATAATCACTATGTCACCAAGACTCCTATATTTATGCATATGCACCCTAATAGCTCCACTTGGAAAATTACAAGCCCTTACCATAGATGACTACCACATGAATTGAAGGACAGGAAAGAACACCAAGCCAAGCCAAATAACTGAAGAAAGAGTCCTTGCTACCCTTACTGCTTTCACAGATTTGATATCCCTGGTCCATCACAAGTTGTTAAATCCCTCCATTCTTCAACAAGATAGGCTCCAGTAGAACAGCAAGAGTCTCACCATTGAGCTCACTCAAAGCACACCCTAGCTTTTTCTCCCAACCCCCATATCATTTTGACAGAGTAACATCAACTGTTATCAAAGTCTGGCCTGTGTATCTCGGTAGTTGTCCATTTCTACATCTGCACTGCCTAGAAAATAGCAGACAGAAGTGCAGTTCCATTTATTTATTCAAATCCTCTCTCTCTTTTTAAAGTTCAGCTCCCTCATTTTAAAAATAATTTCTTCTTCCTCTGAAAAAAAAAATTACAGAATCCTCTGCCTTCATCTCACATTACACTTCTCTCTATCTCATGATATGTTTGCTTACACTTTCGTCTTATTTCTGTTGGTAGACTATGTTGTTTCTGGAGGATCAACTCTGCAACTCCCTTCTCTGTTTCCACAGAGAGTGTGTTTAACACCTAGAGGGAGCTCAAGAAATGTTGGCTAAATAAGTGAATAAAGGTATTAATTTTTAATTAGACTAAATAAATACCAAGTATTATAGATAACATAGAAAATGTATGCTTTAAACACATATGTGGCTGGAAGTTAAAAGTGTGGTACAAAGGATTTGGTCTCAGTATATATGGAAAATATATAATCCTCAGTATATATGAAGCACTCATAAAGGACAAATTGGAAACTCCAAGCTCTCTTCAATCCATAGCCTCTAAGATCTCCTTCTCCTGAAATTACTTCTTGCCACAGTGATATAGTTCTCATCCTGCTCATTGGGATACACAATCCATCTTCAGGAGGAGCCCATAGTCACAGGAAGAAGAGGAAAGGGGATGGGAATGCCTACGCACATTTATCCGTTGGTTTTGATCCCCAGCCTAGGCTTTCTACCTGCAGAAATCTCCCAACTATCACATTTCTACTGCTCTGGCCGATAACGAAGATAATTGTTTCATCCACTTTGTCAAAGCTGAAATGAAAAGAGGGCAAAGCAAAATGATGCCATCGTAAATCATGGGGCTGAGACAGCAAAAGGGGTACAAGATAGCGACTTCATTAAGGGTTATGTATTGTGCCATTACTTTGGCAGGGGGGTCACCTTTTGTGTCACACCCGGCCTCTGTGATGCATTGCCAGCTCTTCTTTCCAATAAAATTAAACGGAGATGTAAAACTGATTAGGGCTATGTTTGCTTCAGCCCGTGGCAAAAGGAATGGTACAGGGAATAATTGATATAAGATTGCAACTGATGCATAATGGCAGCGATTTCTCTTTCTGGTCTTTCATTGCTGACCTTGCCCATTCAAATAAGTCTGGCTGCCTTAGCAAAAGGGACACTTCATCTCCCATCACCCGACCACCCCATGGCAGCCCCAGTGGCCTCTGGTCACTAAGCCTCACCAAAACAACATAGCTAGAAAGACTGCAAAATGGAGACTATTTGGAGAGGAGCTGGATGACGTCAGCATATGCACATGTCACTGTCAGCCACCACTATGTCTGCCTTCCTAGATTTCCCCAAACAATGGCTGCAGACCATTCCTGGTTCTGGTGTCTCTGTGTACCATATCTGAAGTTGGTGTTTTAGGATTTATGCAGGAAAGCAATGTTTATCTCTCCATGCCAAATTGTAGATGACTACCTACTCCTGGCTTCAAGATCCTGGCAAATCCAAGTGTGGGAAAAATTTAGGCACATAAGGTACAGGGTAAGTGAACTTCAGCTGTAGCACTGACATTACCTGGGTGACGGGCTCTGCCTAGATCCTCCAGCAGAAGAACTAAAGGAGAATGGGCTGCACAATTTGTGATTCCTTTCTCTTGTCTTCAGAAATCACAGCATCAACGCAGGCATATAAAGATAACTTCATCTTCACTCTTACTAATATGAACATGACCTCATTGCCATTCTGACCTCCCCAGCAATGAAGGGAGGCATCTTATTCCGCCCACCCCCAGAATTTTGTAACCTGGTTGTTTGGATCTGACTGACGGCCTGTCTTTGTCCCACTACTTTCCAGGCTCTGATGGAGGCCAGGGATTGCAGCAGCTCTCGGTAGAAAGACTGTACATGACAAATCCCAGACTCTCTGCCCAAACTGTGATTAAGCCAGAAATGAAATAAGTTGAACCAGACATTTTCCCCCCATTTCATCTAACCATGACCCTGAACCCCAGGAAAGAGGAGAGGCTTTGTTTAATGAAGACGGGGACTGTGCACGCTCCCATTTCATGACTCATGCAATATGGAATGGGAGGCTCTAACCGTCACCCAGGAACAACAAACAGATGAGAAACAAACATTCCAAGCAAGCATACAGCTGTCATTTTATTTTTCCTTCCTGTCCTCACCCCTCTGTTCCCACCACCCAGATTGCCTGGCCCTATGCTGGACTCCAGAATTGGTTCTAATTTGGGAATGCTTTGATGAAAAAAATCCACTATGACCACGGAAGCACATCTGATAACTACGAGACACCCCACTGAGGTAATCAGGGTGAAACTGTGGCATTGTCTCAATTGCAAAAGTGTATTCATTTTTCATTTCTAGTCATGTATAACATACATAACATTTACACAGCCATAATGACATCTAACATTTGCAACATCTTTATTAGGTCAGCGGTTACTATCCTCACCTTCAAAAAGAAAAAAAAAGCCAAAACTAAATAAAAATCACATGCCCCTCCCCCGCCCTTGTGTCATAAAGTATCCTTGTCTTTTCCTTCTGAAGAGCCAATGGTTGGTTTGAATTTGAAATCTTCAAGTTAGCAGCCCACTGAGAACCAAATGTGCCTTGCCTTATTTATTAATGACATATTTTTAGCACCTCACTTTAGAGGGAAAGATACCCTGGTTCAGAGGTTTGTGAGGCCACCCAACACTTAAATGGCCTAGTTGACCTAGATGAGTTATTTCAAAACAAAAAGAACTTTCACTAATCCATGGGGAAAAAAGAAAAAAATGTACCTAAATACAATTTGCTTTGTAGACTAATACCTGGCCAACCTCCCTGGCCTATGCAAGACTGCTTTCCAAGCAAAGCAAAGGAAACAGGTGGGGCTGTCTCCTCTCACCTATTGTGGTAGTTAGATATGATATCAACCAGACACTCCTGGTTAGGGGTGGGATTCAACCTGTCTCAACTGGTAGATTGATGACATCTTCTTGGAAGAGTGGCCTTTTGTGTAAGAGCAAGATTGAACACAGATGATTCCCCATGTCTATCACTTAGCCTTCCTCCTTTCTACGACCTCACTGGAACTCTCTATCTGCCACTAGGAATGGTCCCTTGTGGGCCACCCAACCCTTAGAGCTGTCAAAATCCTCTCAGTATCCTGCCATGCTTCCATTAACCATGGGTCTCTGTGACTGCATTCATTGGCCTGTTTCACTTTGGGGCAGGGGCTTGCAGCCCATATCCGAAGAAGGTCCTGCCTAACATGGAGTGTATGGACTTGAGTTGGACTCACCTGGACATCTTCTTGATGCACACTTGCATCTTGATACACAGTTCTTTCTTGTAGATGAGCATCCCTGGTTTGTAGCCCATTCTAACACACTTGTGCTCCATCCCAACTTCAATGCTCCCAGGAAGCCAAAACACCTCTTCCCTCTGTTCAGGCCTGGTGAGAGAATGCCAAAGCAGCTCATGAAGATCAATCTATGGCAAGAGCTGCAGAAGAATCTGTGTCCAGCACTGTTTTTGAGAAGAACTCGGATGAATGGAAAACACTCATCATTAATTCCATACTTAAAAGACTATGGCACTTACTGAGTCTGCTCTCACAGAAAACATATCTGGATTGAGTTAAATAGCTCAACTTACCTGTGGCAATGATGCCTAAATAAAGTGGTCTGGGTCTCTCCTTGCCCATTTCCCATCTCTCTAGTGAAATGCCACTCCTGCTATCTATACCAGGAAAGGCGACTGCTGCTGCTGCTTTGTGGTGGAGTTAATTCCAAGTCACAGCAGCCTCGTGTGTGTGGAACAGAACTGCTCCAGAGAGTTTCTGAAGCTGTGAGGAAGCATATCACCAGGCTTGTCTGATCAAGTGTCTCTAGGTGGGTATGAAATGCCAAATTTCTGGTTCATAATCCAACTCTTCATCCAGGGTACCATCAAGCAACTCTTGAACCAAGAGCAGGCTGTTAAAAACACAAAAGGAAGAAAAGGTCTAAAACTTGAGGGCTTACCCAAGCAAACCTGAGAGGAGCCTCATGGTAAGCAGTGTTTTAAGGAAAGGACAATTTTGGCATTCAGTCAACAAACACAAGCTTTAACTCTTAGCAATGCACTAGACTGAAGTGAGTCAAATGACAAACAAATTGTCTCTTCTCTTTCTCTTAAAGAGACTTTCCAAGGTCCCTCATCGCCTTCCCTATGTGCCAACCACAAGCAGACATCTTTCCTGTGCCTTTATTGTGAGAAGGGAAGCCAGCAAGAAAGGTGGAAAAACCATCTGTAGCCTGTCCCTTCCCCTCAGCAATGGTGAGAAACTCTTATTCTCTGAAAATTGAAAATTGTCTCAACTTGGACATGCAGTGATACTCACTTGAATGCCCAATAAGAAACTCAACTTATCTGAAAAGAGTGTTTTCTCCTATGTCCTTATTTAATCTGCCTAAGATGATTATGGCCAAAGATCTGAATCTGAGTTTTTTCCATTATCCAGTAGTATAATTTTGATAGACCATCTCTCCTCCCTTGGAGAACTTGATCTATATCAAAGGTTTCCAAATTATGTTCTGAGGTACCTCAAAAATCTACATGGAGTGTGTTAGTCTGGGTTGACTAGAAAAACAAATTCATAGGCACTCATATGTGTATAAGAAGAAACTTTATATAAAGAATAATTGTATATTAAGAAAACATCCCAACCCAGGCCAGATCAAGTCTACAAGTCCTATATGATCCCATATGTCTGATACCAATCTATACAGTCCTCTTCATATATAGTCAATACATGCAATGATGCTGAATGCAGGAAGATCACAGGTCAGTGGGTGGAAAGTTGTGGATTCAGTGGAAGTAGAAGCATCTCAGTGCTGGCATGGGTCTCCATGGGGCGACATCAGCATAGCGACATGAGGCTTTTCAGCAGGAATGTGAATTAGAGAGTGTGTTTCTGGCCTCCTGTGAGGTATTTGTCTCCATCACACCTTCAAAATAAGGTTATCAAGCTGCAACCTGACTGACAGACTAGACTCCACCCCTTCCTCAAGTTGACAGTAGATTATGCTGCAAAGAGGTAAAGCAAGGAGCTTAAAACTTTCACCCAGCCTACCTCCTTAAGCAGAGTCCTCTTAAATATATTTATCACACTGGTTAGGTCATAAGATTATTTTGGAAGAAACGAATTTTCCTCTAGTGAAATGAAAATCACTTTTGAACCACTGAATTAGATGACCTGAGAGACTTTCGCAAGCTAATATTTTATGACGTATGATTTATTTTTCCTGTGACTAAAGGTCAACGTGGACAGGGCGATGCTCACGTGAATGCTCCCTAAGCAAATGCCCAGTAGATCCGAGTCTTTCCGTCTCCCACACTATGTCACTAAGTAACATGACCCATTGAGTGACTGCACAGGGAGCAACAACTACTGTGCCTTTCAAGCAGCATGTCAGCTACTGACTTATGCTTCTTCTCAAGAGGCAGGAACCAGGTTTGGGTCCAGCTTAATTTGGCCTCCAGCTCCATGCTCAGTGTAACCAAAAGAGGTGACTCATTCTCTCAAATTTGTTTCCTTGTCTATAAAATTAATGTTGTAAAACTAAATTTAACGTGGGCTGGAAGAATAGAGAGATGATGAATGTGCGTGTATCTGTGTGGTTGTGTGGTTAGAGGACGAGCATCGCCATCATGCTTGTTTCTTTTTTAACCAAGGTTGACACCAACCATCCTTTCTGCCCAAGTCGCTACTTTCCTTTTGGGTTTGTTATTCATTGCAATGACCACAAAGAACTAATGATCATACTTAAGAGTGGATGATTAAGTAATAAGGTATAATTTAGGTTCAGGATCGACAGGCTACCACTCAGAACCCAGATCAGGAAGCCTAGAGGGAAAATCTAGGAGCCTGCCTTTTGGAGATGAGCACCTTCCTCGCTCCTTCAACGCTGAGCAACTCTCTCAGCTCATCTCGGTTCTGCCAGCAAATGGGTCTTTGCTGTGTAGGCCAGTTCCCAATCAGTCCTCTGAAGACAGGGCACTTTTCAGTCCACTGAGGCAAGGCTTCTTCTCAGTTCCCTCAGAAGAGACTCTGCTCAGCCTCCATGGGTCAGGCCTCTCTGCATTAGACTTCCCTTCTATCAGTCTTCCCACTGCTAACTGACGCAGTTCATTGACAGGGTAGCAGCATCCTCAATTCTCTTAGCTTGCCGGTTTGTGCCATCACCACTAACTTTTCTATGGGCCCCTTCTGGGCACATCACTGTTGGCTGTACAGTCAGACCCCTTCTAGGATTCCTGCTGACTTTAGTGGACAGACCTTGATCCATGTTACAACTCTTTTAGGAGATTTGTCACCTCACTTCTCTCTCTCTCTCTCTCTCTCTCTCTCTCTCTCTCTCTCTCTTTCCTTTCTGCTTCTATCTACTTCTCTCTGTAGCACTAGCTGCATATACAAGCAAACTCCTGGTCAATATCAACATATATCCCACCCCCAGGGCCACAAACTGACCGATATCCTATTGGGAGGCCACAGACAGTTTAATTACTAAGGACAATAGTGAGTACATAGGCATAGTTTCTAGTCAATTTATCCAGACAGTGCTTTGACCAGTCCCTGTTGGGCACATGCCAATCACAGGGCAGGTTGCAGTCCCAGACCTTATGGAAAGTATCAAACCATCCTCGTTCACAGCTTACCCAGAAAATGTCGATCCACCTGCACAAAAGTAATACATTCTCTAGGGGAAAAAGCTAGGGCACAGGTAACTCTTCAAGGTTGAGAATAATATCTTTTAAACTGTTTTCCCAAAGAGTCTAGGCAACTTGCCACACAAGGGAACCCACTTCATTATAGCACCCAATACCCAGGAAGTGCTCAAAAGTGACAAACTGCTCCCAATTGTTTATTTTCTCATACCTTAATGACCTCGGCTCTGGTTTCCCTGATTATCAATAGCCTTCCAGTCCATCCTCTATTTCAGCCAAAGATATCTTTCTTCACCACTGAATGCTTCTTCATGCTTTAAGGCTAATCCAATTGCATTCAAATTAGTCATGAGGTTCTCTCAATTCTCAGATGCAAATATAGCTTTCATAACCCCAGTGCCTACTTCTAATCTAGCCCTTTATACACTGAAATCATTCACTCATCCATTCATTCAAGCAAATATTTATTGAGCGGCTACCGAGAGTTATGCTCTGCTGTAGAACAGAGAAACATACCAGTGACAAAGCATATATCATGGTGGAGTGCTCCACTGTATGACACTGAAAGTACTATGGATAAGTAAAAAGACAAACCTGTCTTGGAAGAAGTCCAGTCAGAGGGCTCCTTGGGGGCCAGGATGAAGAGATTTGGTCTCACATACTTTGGACATGTTATCAGGAGAGACCAGTATCTGAAGAAGGACATTATACTTGGTTCAGTGGAGGTGCAATGAAGTGAGGAAGACGCTTGATGAGCTGGACGGACACAGTGGCTTCAACAATGCACTTAATCATAATCATGATATCATAATCATGATATCATAATCATGCACTTAATCATAATCATGATATCATAATCATGAGGTTGGTGCAGGGCCAGGTTGTGTTTGTGCTTTTGTACAGAGGCTGGCTATCAATGGAAGCGAATCCACAGTACTGAGCAAAACCATCAAGGGACTTCACATGTTTGTGAAAAATTCTGTTCTCTTTTAGTTCCATTGCTCGGTGACCTTTCTGATGCCCCTTGTGTGGTTACCCATCCCTATCAGTGAATTCAAGAGAGTGGGTCTCTCTTGCATTCACCTTCTTAGCCAAGTGGCTCATCTCAGGCATTTAATGTGGGTTTTCCTGAAGAATAGACAGCCAATGGACTTGATAACTGTGCCTCAGTCACCCTGTGGAGGTGTGCATAATCTAATCAGCCCGCTCCATGCCCTCTTCCCCATATCTGCCACCAGAAATTTAGGCAAAAGGAGAAGCAAAGCAAAGAGGACATAGTTGTGGAGTACAATAAGATATTTAAACTTGAAAATTTCCACAGATGGTTCCCAAGACTTTTGAAGCACCTATAAACCCATAAGTAACCACTGAGTCCACCTACCCTTTCATTCATTTGGATCAGGCCAATGGACAAGCCCCTGGGAGAAGCTGCATTTCCGGACTTTTCCAAGAGGATATTAGCAGGGACTTATGTTTCTGTTCCAGTCCCCTCTCACCTTCTAGCATTTGGAAACACGTCATAGGAGCCAGCCCAGGACAGGGGGGAATAAACTGCGAAAGTGGGAAATGAACAAAGAGAGCTCCTTGACAGGCAACCGGCCTCTCTTGGGAGAACCCCCTGTGCTCACACTTCTCTGCCATTTAAGGCAGAGCCCGCAGGCACAAAGAAGGCCAGGTGCTAAGTGGCTAAAATGTTAAAATCATATTGTCAGCTCGGCACCCCATCAGAAGGCTGGTGGTCAGAGACTGAGTAGGGGCCAGGGCTGATGAGGGTCACTGCCACAGGCTGGCAATGTCTTCTAAGAGCAGCCATCAACCGGGCATGTAGGGGGCTGGGGCTGGGGTGTGTGTGAAGAGGCATGTGTTTTTGTGGATGTGTGTGGTGTGGATCTGTGTTTGTGGGATATAGCACATGTGCAGTATGAGTGGTGTGTGGGCACTGAAGAATAGACAGCCAGTGGAAGTGATAGCTGTGCCTCAGTCGCCCTGTGTAAGGGTGCATAATCTAATCAGCCAGCTCTATGCCCTGTTCCTCATATCTGCCACCAGAAACTCAGGCAAAAGGGGAAGCAAAGCAAAGAAGACATAGTTGTAGAGTAGAAGTTAATAAAGTATTTAAACTTGAATATATATATATATATATATACACATAGTATATGTGGTGTGTGTAGTATGGGTGCGTGCATGCAGTATGCATTGTGTGTGTGTATAAGCACAGTCATGTAATCAGCGTTGTTTGGGGTTTGCTATATCCAAGTGTCCTTGCAATGACTACCTACAGGTAGTGAGCTAGAGACAGCCAAGAGAAAGAGCAATTGAATGTATCCAACAATGGAAATGGGTGCTTGGAGCACAGTAAACCTAGGCTCTCCAGACCAGCTCATAGAGCTCTTAGCAAGGTAGCAATTTGTGTGACATTCAAGACTCAGTCCAACTGGGAAGAGAATCAGGCTCAAAAGGTTGGCGCAACTATCATTTCTAAAGGTCATTGCTATTGAACAGAACATCTTTTACATCTGTATTTCTCAGTCAGCATCGTGCCCAGCACAGAGCCAGTGTTTCGTGAAAAAGGTATTGAAAAAATGGTTAGAACTCACAGGGAAAGAAGATTCGATACAAACTATTTGGACTGAGGAAGAAGTGGAGAGAGAGGGTGGGTGAAAGGCCGAGAGCCTCTGGAATTCCAGAGTGAGCTTGGGTCGCGGAAATGGCCTGTTAGTGTCGCTCATTCATCTACCAGACACTGAAGCCTAGCCACTTGCAATACACTGAGAGAGATAGAGAGACACAAAAGACAAAGACCTGTCCTCAGAGAGCCTACAGTCCCCTAGCAAGGGATATCCATAGACTGTGGTAAGCAAAATGACAGACGTCCTAAGTCCACACAGAGGAAATGCTATCCACTGGATCCCAGAAATCAATGTGGGAGGCATTCAGGACAGGGGGGAGATGTCAAAGAAAATATCTCCCAATTGCATGGGTGCTTATATCTCACACTCCAGTGACAGAGTGGGGATACCCAGTGAAAACTAGTTACTCAAGGGGCCAGAAGGCCCCCTCTCTGTCCCATCAGCAGAAGGACAGCTAGCTGCAGTGGCTGCACAGCCACCTCATCCTCATCTCCCTCCACCCCCAGCCCTCCCCTCTGCCCTCCTGGCCAACTGGGAGAGCTGGGCATGGATAGCGAAGAAGAGACTTTTTCTTAATGTCTTTATATAGACGAGTTAATGTAAAGACTTTCCAACATAAGCGTGTTGTTCTGTTCCTTCTCTCTGACCTTGGCATTTTCTTTCTCCATTCCAGGCTCAGCGCTGTCCTGTGGCCAGGTTTGCCTCTCATTTGTCAATGTTATTATTGAATTTTCAAATGCCAGTAGTACACATAAATCAATGGCTTTCTTCTCCCTACTGGCATATCCCTGCCACATGTGGTCATTCATTTTTTTAATAAGTCCTCCTCTCCTTTCACCCATTTATAAAAATGCATCTTGCTCCCCCACCACCGTCCATCACTTGGTGAGCCTGGCTATTTGTTGCCCCTGAGTGCTTATTCATCAACGTTTTCAAAAGCAAAATCACTCTTCGCCTCCTGCTCTTATTGTGCCATCAATCTTGACCAGGGGATCAATAAACTTCTCTTTTGCAATTTTCCCCCCCTGCTGAGCTGACTCTCTCCAAAGTGCAGTCTTTTTATTTACATTTTTAACTGATCATCAGCTGTGGGGGGGGGTGCGGCCGTGTCAGGGAAGCGAAGGGCTTTCATTCGCTCCCGAGGCGGCAATAACCATCCATGCATCGGTCATTTAACACGGTAACCCAGCGAAATGGATACTCGACTCTTCCCTGCCTGGGGTCCACCCACGTAAATCATAACCCAAGGAAACAAAAGCCGGTCCTTGTGTACTGCATCTCGGAGGCAGGCGGGCAAGAGACTGGGAGGGGGGACTCACTCACCCCATACCTGATAGGAGAAGACTCATACAGGCTACCAGGAGACTCCATGCTTCATTCTAGAGGTGGGAAGGGAAAATCAAAATGATAGGGTATGGAGGAGGTCAGGTGGCCTCACGAGTTACAGGGTGGGTTGCTAACCACCAGGTCTGCGGTTTGAAGTCACCAACTGCTTCTTGGGAGAAAGATGAGGCTGTCTGCTCTTTTGAAGACTTACAAGCTCAGGAACCCCTAGGGGCAATTCCACTTTCCTACAGAGTCTCCTTGTGTCATAATTGACTCCGCAGCTGTGAGTTCTGGAGGGTGTTTGTTTTGGGGTGTTTTTTTTTTTTTTTTTTTGGAAAATGTTGAGAAAATGAAGAAGGCTGAATTTAAAACAGGCAGACATAAGATTAAGTGTGACCTTGAGTAAACTGGACTGTTTAAAATTGCCTGTACACAGAGTGGTGCGGCAACTAAACCACTGTGTCTCTCGGAAAGGTCAGTGGTTCACCTCCAAAGAACAAAAATGGCGAGCAGTCTGCTTCCATAATGATCTATGGCCCCGCGAATACTACAGGGCAGTTCTTCTCTGTCTCACAAGGTTGCTAGGGGTGGAAACGGACACCAACAACAGAATGTATAAAGACAAAGGGCCCGGAGGGGTGCAAATAATACACTCTGGGCTTCCATGGGATGAATAAAAATAGACTTGTTCCTGTGGAACAACTTGTTCCTGTGGAACAAAATTGTTCCAATTTTGATCCAAGGGCACTTCCTGTGTGAAGGTGGGTTTGACCCCTCCCCCCCCCCCCAGAGGCCTTCAGAGAATGCATGGGAACTTGCTTTTGAGAGGTGGCCACCCCAGCGAGTTAGTACCGTTCGGACATCATTTCTAATGGTGCTACACTCTGAATTCTTAGTTGCTGGGCTTCACCAGTAATCCCAGCAAAGCATGGATCAATTAGAGAAATGACACGAGTTGAAGAGGTCTCAGGCAGCGCTGAGTCCAACTCCTGCATTCCAGAGCCGAGAAAATGGAGGATCCGAAAAGGTAAGGTCACAAGGGCACTTTGTCTCCATTTGGGCTTGAACAATCTGCCATCTGGTATGCTGCTCCTTCTCCCAGGCTACTGGGTCCATGCACAGAGCCGTGGGGCCCCACTTTCTCTCTCAATCCCTGCCCTTTCTTTGCTATCAACTCCTTGGTAGAGATGAGAAGCCGTGGGGAGCTAGAGAACGGGACTTCTTTCTAGGATCAGATGCAGGGTCTCCTCATATAGGCTGCTTTGTGGGTCCCCGTCTCCCAAATCTGAATCAGATGTACCACAAGTTTGGAGTTAGTAGTGGGCACGTAAAAGACCCAAGTATCAGAATCAAAACAATCTGCATTCAAACCCTGATTTTACAACCTGCACAAGTAGATTGATTTCTTTGGAGCAAGTTAGCCATCCTTGAAACTTGAATGCGAAATATACCTGGTGAGCTTTTGCAAGGATCTGCACCATAGGGTGTGGAAAGTATAGAATCCATTTCCCAACTTTCCTTCAAAATGCAACTGGAGGAAACAATCAAATCAGTTGCCACTGAGCCAATTTCAATTCATGGCAGTTCCACGTGTTGCAAAGTTCAACTGCTTCACAGGCGTTTTCCAGTGCTTAATGACTGACCGGTAGGTTAGATGTTCCGCTTCATCCCATGGCACCTCAGAAGAAAGGCCTGGCAATCTGCTTCTGAAAGGTCGTCAAACCCAAACCAAACTCACTGCCTTCAAGTCAATACTGACTCACAGCAAACTACAGGACAGGTGAGAGCTGCCTCTGTGAGCCTCGAAAACCGTCACTGTTAACAGGCATCAGCAGTCTCCTCTTTCTCTCTCAGAGAAGTGGGTGGTTTCAAATTGTAGACTTTGCATATTGCAAACAAACTTGTAAGCACGAAGCCACCAGGGCGCCACTGAAAGGTCACACAAAATGAAAGAACCCTGTGGACAACAGTTTCACAATTAGGACTTTACTTCTACACATGTGAGGTTCCCATAGAGCAAAATCAACTCAATTTCTTCCTTTTCATTTACCGAATAGAAGTAGTGTGGCAGTTACATAATCTCCTGTCAACTTCAGGGTATTAAGAGTGTGGGGTGGAGTCTATCCTGTCAATCAGGTCACAACCTGATGATGCCTTCTTGTGTACTTGGAGTTCTCATGAGAATTCTGGAAACTTCCTCTCTTTCTCCCTGGAGCTGAACTAAAGCTTCCTCTCTCTGCCTTGGTCTTCATGTTGACAAGCCAAGCAGAGACTTGCCGACCTGGAAGAGTTCTCTCTCTCTGCTCTATCTTCCTGTTGAGGAACCACACTCAGAGAACTGAAGGAGCCACATAGAGATCTGCACGAGTGTGGAGATGTTTCCACTGCCATTGGATCCACAAGACTGTAATCACTGTCCTGTGACCTTCTAGCATTCAGCATTATGGCATGTCCTGTGTGATTCCGAAGAGAAATCTATGGACCAGTATCAGACATAAGGAGTAATATCAGACTGATGGACTTGAACTTGACTGTGCTGGGATGTTTTCTTACGAGACAATTGCTGTGTGATAGAAAGCTCTCTTTTGCACACACATGAGTGTCTTCAGATGTGTTTTGCTAGTCAACCTATACTTACACAACCAACACAAGTCATGCCTACTGTGTTCACCAATCCAGGACCTCTCTCTAAGAGTGTGCTGCTGCTGGTGTGCTTCCAAAACTAGGCAGATTTGAGTCTATCCATTTCTGTGGCTGACTGAGATAGAGAATAGAGATTCATAATTATCCTGTAGCACAGAGCCTCGCAAACCCCATGGAGCTTTGTCCTGCTTTGTGTTTTTGGATTGTCATCAGTTGGAATGGAATTGTCAACAACAAGGATAACATAGGGATGCCAACTTCCTATCTTGCCGAAGAAGGGTTTTAAAATTTATCATTGAGTCTCACCACAAGATTGCAGAAATAATGGCAGTTTAATTCTCCAATATATAGAATCTAATTCACTACAGACTGGCACCAGTCGGCAGATGACTGTTTACAACGACTGGACCAGCCAAGTCAACTATTCAACTAAAGAAGGCACATTGTCTGGAGTGAAAGGACTGTGGTGATGATTGCCTTGATAGGCCGGGTCTAGGAGTCCCACATACGCACAATGCAAACCGCGTCTTGTTCTTTATTGTTAATTGTGTACATCTCTGTCCTTTCATGAAAACACACAGACCTGAAATATGGGCACCAGCTCTTATCTTGACCAAATGAAGTCAATCTTGTTGTTTAGGTTGTGCCTTCCTGTGATTGAAGGGGAAGTCCATTTCTGTGGCTGAGTGAGATAGAGGGTGGGCATAGACTAAAATAGGGGGGATATATTCTTGTGGATCCTGTCAGGCAGCCAGGTCAAGAGTTCGAGGCACAGTGTGTGCAGAGGGTTGAGTCACTTCTTGGTACCCCTGAGCCCCTAGAGGCAGCAAGCCCAGGCATAGTTGTGAGACAGCCACAGGAGCTAAGGAAATAGAGATTCCAAGCAGAGAATTCTAGAAACACCACAGTGAGTCTCTTGTTCACCTCATGAGAGTGATGTCACAATAAACGAGGTTCCCAATGAATGAATGTAGGCTCCAAAATGGCTGACCTTCGCCAGTGCAGCGGAAGATGCTGGCTCATCAGCAATGGGCAGTTGTAAATGAATCCCAAGAAAGGCAGCAGCAGATACACAACTTCATCTGAATGCACGCCAAGCCATCCGTCTCAGGGCTGCTTGAGTCCTGGGCACCCGGCTTATGTAACTTCAATTCTTTGGCTAATAGGCCAGAAATGAACAATGAGAGACCGGACATTTTTAAAAACCAGCTCCCCTGCAAGGAGAAGAGCGAGGAAGCAAAGGGGATGAGGGAGGAAGCGCCTGCCAAGATAATAAATATAAACCCAAATCTCCAACATTTTGTGGTTTGACACTTAATTGATTAACTAATTTGAGGCAGCAAGATTTAGTGTTCCCGTAGATTAGTGTCGAAGGGGTAATTATAGCTAAAACTCCCATCTCCAACGAGCATGGCAGCTGCAGCCCCACACAGGCCAAACCTGCATTAGAGCCCACACATCAGAGCCCAGAGATACAAAAGGGTTTTTGGAACACGTCCCTTCCCAGCTCTGCGTGCTGGGATTGCTCTGGAAAGGTCATTTGAAGCCTTATCAGCATAGACAAAATCCCCTGCCTGTAATGTATGTGTTTATTCTCAAATTAAATATATTAATGTATTATTTGTTCTTAAAATGTCAGGGAGTAGATAGTGAGCTTAGCCCTCCTGGCAGACCTTTGCAGCTTAAAGAGTAATGTAATAATAGTATATTAATCCATAGGCCGTTCAGTCATCTCCCGGTGGAGGCAGCAGACTCTGGTATGTGCGCCAAGCCCTGGATTTGCTTCAAGCAGTCCGTTCCCTTCACAATGGAAGGCTGGATGGAGAGGCCGTTATGGAACTACGGAAAGTCACAAAAACAAAACAAGTTCACTGTCCTCGAGTGGATTCCGGCTCAGAGGGACCCTATGGAACAGGGTAGAACTGTCCCTGTGGGTTTCTGGAGGCTGCAGCTCTTTATTCCTCGTTCTCCCCTGCAGCGGCTGATGGCAATCCACCATGCTCTTAGCAAAGAAAGGCCAGGCTCCTCTTATTATTCAGGTAGGAAAATCCCACTTTGACCTTGAAAGAAGGCAATGTCCTGGGGTAAAATGAAATTAGTGACTAAGATTACAAGTAAAAAGACTATTCCTCCATGGTCTCTTTGGGCCATGTTTTCATCGCAAGTGGTGTTTCTGGCCATGCCCGAATGTGCTGTGTGATCCTAACTCAGATATTTGGATTCATCCCGAGGGAGTCGGTGTGACTGGAGTCAACACAAGTATGCACAGGGCTCAGTGCGGGGTCCTGGGTCGGTAGATGCTGCCAGACCCTCAGTGTTGGAAGACTGGGTTGGGAAGAGGGTACAGGGCTGGGTCTTGAAACCCTGACCCATATTGGAAAACACAGCCAGCGTATTCAGGTCTCGTTGAAGC
This sequence comes from Nesogale talazaci, assembly GCA_004026705.1. Classification (NCBI taxonomy): domain Eukaryota; kingdom Metazoa; phylum Chordata; class Mammalia; order Afrosoricida; family Tenrecidae; genus Nesogale; species Nesogale talazaci. The sequence goes on along the minus strand of PVJH01007359.1, from coordinate 45,640 downwards.
TAGGGGTACTTCTATATTTACCTCACTCTGCTCCTCTGAATTCTGGCTTTTGTGGTACTGAGTTAAACTGTCCTCTTACTCCAGTTGAATTTGGCCTCGGAGTGGACTCTGGTTGCATGCGGCCTAACCCGCAACTGATGTCTGCTTCCAGCTCAGTTGGCAGCTTCCTGTCCATGCGCTCATGAGTTCTACAGTGTGACAACTGGTCAACCCCTCCTCTGGACTAACAGTGGACCTTCTCCTTATCAAGCAGTGATATCTTACCTTGGGCTCATTCGAAACAGACTCTGAAAATTGCAGGAACAATAGCAATTAAGGGGTTGTCTCTGGAAATATACCTGTAAGGAATGAAGGTAGATAGGATTAGACTGTTCTGGAGCTGTGCATCTGGGATGGTGTTGGAGTGTTGTCCCAAATTATAGAAAGGAGTCAAGCCTGTCTGTCTCTGCACCAGCTTATCCCTGGACAACCCCTGGTAGAAGATGCAATGATGCCCAGGGCATTTCTTAAGAGAGGTGCAGCGGTGAGTTGTGAGCAGTTCATAGTCCCACTGCTGGAGGATGGACACAATGACCCAGGAAAAGGCTCTGGGGAAGCATCACCAACTCACTACCTGGAACAGGCCTTCTGGATTCAAGCCTTCTGAGAAATCAGCCTAGTTCCCATTCTAACCAGTGGCTCTGACCTTCTGCTGCCCTCTAGTGGCTACGGATCCAAGTACCCCCCAACCAGCGAAGGCTGACATCCCATGTGCCAAAATCCAGTCTATTCCGCATAATGATTAATGTGCCATGCAAGTTGTTGACTGCAAAGCTATTCCTACAAGAAAGCTGACATCAGCAAGAAGCAGAGCTATCGTTTACAATGAACAGAGGCTTATATCCCATTTCTTTTCCTCCCACCTTTACCATCTGAAACCAGACTCATTTTGAAGCTTTTCTTAAAAGAGCTTGAATCTTAAAGCCTTTGGAGTTTTTAAGAGGCTCCTATTTGTTAAAAAAGCAATACCCCTTGGACTGGTCATGACTTGATCTGTTGTTGAATAACTCCTTCCTAGGTTTCTTTGAAAGCAAGGTTTTCGGGGGCTGGAATTTGAGACTTCAGAGCCAAGAAGGGTCAAAGGTAAGCATTCATGAGGTTTGGAGTTAGTGATTTTGACTTCCAGTTCGGCTCTACCACTTACAGCTCACGTAGTATTGATTGAATCACTTATCTGAGGATCAGTTTCTGCATCTGTAAAATGTAATAATACCTTCCTGACCACGTGTTCTCAAGAGAATAAATTGGGTACATATGTCAAAACATTGCAAAAGACTGTGCTTTTCAATCGCCGGTTGCTGCAGACTCAGTTCCCACTCATGGCAACCCCATGTGTATCCCAGCAGTGCTGTGATCTCTGGAGGTTTCAAAGGTTGGTGCTTTCAGAAGACGTTTGCCTGGTCTTTCTTCTGAGGTGCCCCAGGTTAGCCATCTCCTTTCAGTTGCCAGTCCAGCAGGCAAAGCCTGTATATGACAAAGGGACCCCATTCCAGTCACGTTATTATTAGAGACAAATTGTAGACCACTCTCTGAACCGTAGAGCTCTCCTGTCCCCAAATAAAGGGGCAATACTAAATGCAACAAATATCCGTCTGTTACACCAGCTCTTCTCTGGAGTCCAGTAGGGCCCTCCAAAGAGGAAAGTTCCCTTTTTATTTTAATCAAGTTCATTCGGAACGGGCAGGTATGGAAAAACAAACCAGCTTTCCACTGGAGTACTCTGTAAGTGTACCCACAACCTTGCTTCCGCTGCAGAAGTACACAATGATTTGGGGTACTGCGCGTTAGGGGTTCTGTCCCGGGCGCCCACTCTGCTGCGCATGCAGTTTCGGAGCCCATTGCTGCGAGCTGTGACATTTGTGATGCAGAAGAGCCCGCTGCAGCTGCCCTGAATCCTCAGCTTGTTCAAACATCCCGAGAGCGCGTCTACAGCCACATGTGGATGTCAAACCGCCATATAAAATTTGGCCAAGGGGGTAGGCAGTAAGGACTTAGTATGTCTAAGGGAGTCCCGGTGGCGCCATGGTTACGTTCCTATTGGGCTGTCACCACAAGACTGGCAGTCAGAAATCATGAGCGCTTATCTGGAGAAAGTCAAGGCTTTCTAGTCCCTCCTAATCTGTGAAACTCATGGGACAGTTGTACGCTGCCCTGCAGGCTCCCTATGAGTCAGAATTGACTGTAGGCCAGTAGATTTGATTTATTGTTTGTGTGTGTCCCCCATGCATTAAGAATTTTGTAAGCAATTTTGTGAACTTTTAAAAGTAGCTCTTGACTTTATATGTGTGACCAGATTGTAAGCAGGACGCCATAGAGTGGGATTGGGGAGGTGTTCTTGATTAAAAATTTGGACTATATGGAACAACAAAAATTTTCATAGAGCGCAAAAATAGTATTGTCATATATTTATTTTAATTTTAAAATGCCGCCGGACATTGTTAAATTGCCAAAAAGTGGGACACCTGGTCACTTTACCCTACACATATGTGTGTAGGTATGGGCACAATATTTGACCTCACACAGACTTCGTGCATTTCCAATACATGGTTCACATCGACAACTGTGAGGAGCTGAGGCAGCAATAAGGAAACAAGTCAAAAACTGCCTCTGAGAAAGTAACACGTGGACATGCATGAAATAAAACCTTACAATTACCTGGTGTTGTAGAAAAGATTATAAAGAGAGGCCATATAGTGACGACCACCAGCAGCATAAGAAACTGAAAAGGGAGAACAGCCACCTGTGGAGTGGAATGTAACGCACAGCAGCCCTTCAGGGTCAGGCCGAGCTGCCCGGGCCGTCCCGAGCCTGCAGCCCTCTGTATGAGTAGAAATCCTCGTCGTTCTCCCAGGGCGCAGCTGGTGTGTTTGAACCACCGACCTTGCAGCTATCAGCCCAGCGTGCAACCACTCAGTCATCAAGGCTCTTGTGAGTCATGTCACAGTTAGAGAAACTGATAATCCACAACCACCCCCACCCCCTGAAAATAAATAAACAATAAAGGCCATTGTGAGTCGAGACAAAAGCTTCAAGAGTCTGAAAATATCCTTTTGTCGGCTTTTCAGTATTAGTAGTCATATTAATGAGTTTTGAAATAATATAATGCTTTAAATATGCAAGATATTTTAAGTAGCCAGGTGAGAGGGCAATTTCTTTTGAGACCGTATCCATTGAGAAAGTTTTGCATAGTTTTTTGCTGATCTGTGCTTAGGAGGAAAACCCTTCAGTGGCCTTCAAAATCTCTAAGTGAGGAACACTTCATTTCCCACCTCCAGTCACAGACGTAAAGTGATGCTGCTGTGTGTACCGCCAGGTGAGTGTTGATGAGAGAAGAGTCTCCTCTCCTTTCTGGCCTCTCCCAGGAGGCCACGTTTTCTTTAATGGAAAACGTGAATGTGATTCCAGAATGAATAGCCTATGACTAGAACGTAGCAGCTACATTTCACACAGAAGTGGCTGCAAGACGAATTGAGGAGAGTTCTGCGCCAAGAGCCACTCCAACCTCCTCAAGGTCCCCTCTGGAACTTCCAGAGGTGTCACATGGGTGGAGCAGATGCAGAAAATGACAGTCATTGTTCATTGGGAGCCATATTTGTTGAATTCACAGACCTTAAGGAGCCTGGCTCCTCCTTGGATCTGTCTTTCTCACTGGCTTCTAGAGTTCCATCTTCTTTTATAGCCCACAGGAAGGCTGTGGTCACATGCCAGCTCTTTGGGGACAGTGGTGAAAGGCACCCTTTAAACAGGGTTTCCTGTGTGACATAGACAGCAGGGCAGCCACAATAAGCAGCAGAACTTTCACCTCCAAGGTGGTAAGCACATCTGAGTGCTCAGAGAAAAAGGATGTGGAGAGGTTCTGCCAGACCCCTCACTTCCCCACAGCCAGCCCCTGAGGTGCGGCTCAAAGAGCTGAGATAAAGTCAACGAGCTGGACCAATTGGACAATGGGTTCCCCCAACACGTGGAGACGGGGCAACAGTCAAGAGGAACCTGACAGTGTTTTCTTTTTGTCCCGCAGCTGGCCTTTCTGATCCTGCAGTCTCCATCAGAACTGCACCTCCGGGTCATCGCAACCAGAGGCCCTCGTCCAAGTCGGGTGTCCAGCCAACCCAGAAAAAGACCAGCTCCAGATGGCTGCCCCGCGGACGGAAATGCACACACTGAGGCGACAGCAGAAGGGTAATGGAAGAGTCTTTCTGCCGATAGAGCCCTTGCTCGTGGAACCATAAAGGTCAGTGGGAAACAGACTGGGATCCTTCCCCTCTGTTCCTGTAATGGTATTAGCAACGACTCTTTCTTACTCAATCGCACTCCCAAAGGATTTTCAATAAACTTTTTATGTGCCATAACTGTTACATTAAATAAAGCTGAAAGTATTGAGTAAACCGACTGTAAATCACTTTAGATGCCTTGGAATTACATTAAGTGTGAGAATTATGGATCTTTTGCTGCTTGCAGAAACAGAGAAACGACAGAGCCAGGGATTTTTATGCTGCCAGTCTTTTGAAGATTTTTTTTAATTATTATTATTTTTTTTTGCTCCATGACAGGCATCTCTTGTCACTGGCTTGTTCAGGGGCAAGCCAGGGGTAGGGAGGAGAGGGGATAGGCTGCTGAGGTGGGAGGGAAAAGAGGCTCTGATGACCCTGGACTCCCGCTTCCTTCCACAATTGGTGACTGCTGGTTTGGACTTCTCTGTTTTAGGTTTTTGCTCTTTCCCTTTTTTTTAGGTTTGGACAATTTTAATTACATGGGGATGAAAGCAGTCCAGAGACTCGAGGGCGGGGCGCACACTTTCGGATCATGTTCTTTTCCTGGATTTCCCAAGACCTTTTCCATTCCAGCCTCCGCAGCTGTTATTTTTGTGAAGTTAACACCCTGGGCTGTTACGGCATTCCCATCCAGCAGGCTTCCCGAGGCCTTCGCTGTGTCAGGCCTGTGTCACAGAGGGGGCTGTCAGCCTGCAGCGAATGGAGGAAGTTTGGAGAGAATGTTGATCAAAACGGAAATCCTTCAGACGGATACTCCCCAGTACCCCCTTTCATGTCAAAGTGGTTTAGCTTTGTGTGGGAAGACAAAAATAATAATAAGGCAGCTTTCCAACTGGCCTGAGTGGCTTCTCTCTCAGTGACCAGTTCTAACAACAAAATTATGATCAGGGGTGGACTCTTGGTGACATCTCGGACACCTGCCCCAGTAATGAAAATGATATCAGGAATGTAGTACCTACTAGCTCTGGGAAGAACAGAAGCACACGGAAGCTGTTCTTCCTCCAGGACAGACATGAAGTGGGGGCGGCTGACAAGCAATTCATGGGCAAGTTTGGGAAGGGGCTAGTCAAGAGAACCAGTCTGAATATATATTGCCAAAGAGTGGGAGCCTGAGAAGCCAGAGGACATGAGCCCACTATCCTAGCCTGTGCTCAATTGATCTTACCTTGATTGCCAATATGAATTTATTCTTACCTCAATTCCTCACATTAATATTTTGTAATCAGCATTTACAAAAAATAGCCCTGCTTCAACCAGTCAATCAATATGTAGTTTTGGCACCCGTATGTTACTCGAATAATCTAGGCTCATAATCTGGCTGGGAGACACGATACCCTCCCATTAAATAGCAGAAAGCAGACTAGGAGGGTATATGCCCATGAGCACTGAGGTGGGGGTAGGATGGAGTGCGACAGCTTTGGATGGTTTCCAGAGTGGATCCGAGAGGTGGGAAGCATTGGGGGCTTCGCTGATGCCCAGGAGTGGGGTTATAGGATGAGCAGCCTGTCACTCATGAAGGCAGGTCATGCCTAGTCCGAGGAAAATGGGAAAGTGATTACTCCCAGAGTAAAGCACCGAGTGGGGCTAACGAGAAGTAAAGTGTGGGGCTGGGGCAGGTTTAAGTCTAAGACATAAGAAACGGTTTCCTACACCTTGAACACAACCACTTATTTGTCAAACGGTGGTGCCAGGTCTGTTGCAATGATTCTGGAAGCTTTGTCCCTGGTATTTTGAATAGCAGCAGGGACATCCTAGGTGGACAGATTTCAGTGAAGCTGTCAGACTAAGGTATGTTAGCAAGAAAGGCCTGGTGACCTACTTTCAAAATGAGCCAATGGAAACGTTTTGGATGGCTGTAGAACATTGCTCTTCCTGATGCTGGAAAACTGAGCCCCCTCCCTGGGAAGGCTGTCAGGACACACAGCGGCCACTGTCATGGATGAGTGGGTGCCGATGACCATGCAGGTGGTGCGGGACCCAATAACAGTTTGCTTTGTCATCCACAAGCTTGGCACGAATCAGAATCAAGTCGACAGCAGCTCACGACCACACAGCTCAAACAAATCAACTCATTGCGGTTGAGTTGATGCCGACTCTTAGAGATCCTACCATGAGACACAGTCCTCTCCAGGAACCCAGTGCATCGAGTTCCCTCAGGCCAGGGGAGAACTGCCCCTGTCGATTTCTGAGATTGTAACTCTTTTCTGGAGTAGAAGACCTCACCTTTCTCCCACCTTTCTCCTGCATGCACAGCAGGAAAAGATCTATTTGTGTAAACTTGTAGGACCATAGAGTCTCCTCACCAGCCACAGCACAACTGCCTTGCTCCTGAAGTTGTATGTCCTGTAGTCCCCGACTCCTAGGGAGGCTGGGCGGTGACACCATTGTCCCGTCGGAGATTTCCTGACCTCCAAACACTGGCCCAAACACCCAGGCTCTGGATGTTCATCTTAACCCAGCCAGTGATGGTTGCTATGACCTTGAGACAATTACTTCACCTCACCTGACCTCGGGACCTCATCTAGGGAGATGGTCTTCAACCATCCGGAAAGGACTTTCCAACTCTGCATACCCTCTGGCTGCTATAGCAACTTCTGAGCTGCTTGACCCGTAAACAATAGGTGCAAGAGAGTATAGCCGAGCTCTCTCCTCTGGCTGTGTCAACAAGGCCACACTGAGATCTCCCAGCAAAATCACCCATGCTGAGTCATAGATGGTGCTTCTTACTGAGGCTTCGAACAATAGAGTGCTGAAGCTGCATAATCTCTTGAAGCCTCCATTTCCACTTCTGTATAGCAGTGAAGCAGAATCCCTTCCAGTTTGACTAGAAGCTGTGCAGAGATAATAACTGAATGTGTTAGACACTATCATAAGGCACAGCCCTCTCCAGGCTAGTGCCTTGCCCTGTGCATCAAGTTCACTGCACACACCAGTGGCAATGCATGGTTAAGGTTGTGGATTTCAGCTACCCCAGCCTACCAGGTACTCCATGGGAGAAAGAGTAAGCTATCTGTTCCCTCCTTGGAGTTGGTCTTAGAAACCCTATTGAACAGATCTACTCTGTCCTATAAGATCTCTGTGAGTCTAAATTGACACGCTGACACAGGATTAGTGTGACTTAGCCTGAGTAGCCAGAAAGGCCAGCATCCACAATGCTCTCTCTGCCACTGCCAGACAGCTCTACCAAGCGTGTGTGTTGTAAGTTTCAGGGTACTTGAAGAAACAAATGAATGAATGGATCAGCAGAAATCAAAGATTTGTCTCAAACAGGGTGGTTGCTGAATAAGCTATTCCCAATACTATAACACATCTGCCACACATCTGCTTACTGAGCAAGGGTCCCAAACTCAAACTCACTGCGGTCTAGTCAATTCTGATTTATAGTGACCATAGAGAATGTAGAACTACCCTCCTGGGCTTGCAAAGCTGTAAGTCTTCACAGGAACAAACAGCCTCATCTTTCTGCCACCAAGCAGCTGGTGGTCTTGAACTGCTGGCTGTCAGGAGAAACCCTTGAAAGAAAGGGCATTTCACCTGAGATCTTCTTCTTAGTGGTGAGCCAAGAGTGTGTCCAAAAAAAATCCCAGGAAATGTTTAGACCTGCCTTTCTGTGTGTTTGTCTCATCAATCAAGTTTATTTACAAACATAACCTACAGAGTGTTGATCCTGTTTTTTTTATCCCTCAGAGATTTGACTTATTAGAATGCTCTTCTCATGTTCCCTAGATGAACTTAAACATCCTTATTTCTTAAGCAGTTGGTATTTTACTATGAAAAATCCAAAACTCACAGCCATAGAATCAATTCTGACTCATGGTGACCCCATTGGACAGGATTTCCAAAATAAACTCTTGACAGGAGGCGGAAATCCAGACCCAAAGAAAGCAGTCATTGTAATCAGTAGCCGCCACTTGTTTTCTTGTAGAAAATGGCAAACTCTTCCAAGTGGCGCCCCCAGACCATAGAGGTGGTAAAACCCTGGATTCTCAGCCCCAGCATGGTGCTGTTGGGGGCTCTGGGAAACGAGGAGGCACTGACCATGTGGTGGTGCCAGCTCTTGCCTTCACAGCCACATTCCCTGGACACCAGGCTAGGCCTGTCTTTATTTCCTAGGGTTGTCATAACAGAACATCACAAACAGGGTGTCCTCAAAGAGCAGACATTTATTATCTCATAGCTTTAAAATTTAGAAGCCCCAGCTCAGGACATTGGCCCCAAGAAAGGGTTCTTCCTTGGGATTTCCAGTTTCTGGTAGCCCCAGGCATCTCCTGTTCCCTGTCTTGCAGATGGATTGTCACACATGGTAAATCCCTCAAGTGTGACTCAGCCCCTCTGCTGCTCTCTCCTTCTATCAGACACAGCTCAGAAAGACATAGACACACACGCATGTACACCACCACCACCACCACTCTACCCCAGTAAGACCCCCTGAATTGCCAGCATTTCAAAGTAAGGACCTATTTCCAAGAAAGTTGACAGTCAGAGGTGCAGGGGCCTGGCCTTCAACATACTTTTACATCTTGCTGCATTGGAAGTCTATTCTGACTCACAGTGAACCTCTCTAGGGCTTCTGAGGCAGTACGTCTTTACAGGAACAGACAGTCTCATCTGTCACCTGAGGAGTGGCTAAAGGGTTTGAACTGGTGAGCTGGTGTTTAGCCTCCCCAAACCCAGGCCTAGTATCACATTGAACAATTGACTCTTAGTTTAAATAAATTAGGTCATATTTATAAGAAAAGTTATAACAAACTAGGAGTCACTGGGTGGTGCAAAGGATGAATTACAGGCTCAGCCAGAAGGTTGGGAGTTTCAATCTACCTTGGAATAAATACAGGGTAGCAATCTGCTTCCAAAAAAGAGAAAATGACAGCCTGTGAATAGTTAGGGAACACAGGCACACACATGGGACACACGTGGATTGGACGCAACGACAACCGGTTGTAAGACATGACAAGAAACCTACATTTCCAGGACGCACCCTCCTGGCTCTTTGGCTTGCCAGACCCCGTTGCCCAAACTCCGTCAGCACTCCCAGAGAAAAGGGCGGAGGGGACCCAGCCCTGTTCCCGCAGAAAGCCCATGCACACCACCACACCTCCCGGAGTCACGTTCTGATGAGGAAATCGTTAGCGGAAAAAGCTCCCAACGGGAAACCCTTCTGTTCTGCTGATCTTGTAAATCGTCTGAATGCAACGTGTCAGAGACATGTCTTACAATACACAAGATAATGCCCAGATTTTGTAGTGCAAAAGCATATTAACCTTTGTGTACTCTAGCAGGGTTCCGACAAAGAATGTCTGGTAAAAACTGCAGGGCTCATGGTAATTGCTTGCCATGTGGGTAAATGATCCAGAGCTGTGTGAAGATAAGGAGAAACTGCTGAAGGCAAATCACCTGGGTTTTATTATGCTCGCCCTAAAAAATAATTAGCATGGCCTATGAAATCATACTGTGAGGAGTTTGTGGGGTGTGTGTGTGTGTATGTGTGTGTGTGTTTTCCCCTTCCTCCAGAAGGAAACTATAACCTACCTAATTTTTTTCCTTACAAGGAGATTTGCTTTGAGCGCCTGTGCATGTGAGTGTGTGTGTTTCCTTGACAGTTAAAGACAAATGAAAAAGCTGATGTTAAAATAAATACCATGTCAGTAGCAACAAGGAATGATTTGTGTAATGTTGTATGCGTATATCTATTACCTCCACCCTGTCTGAGTCAGGAAGAAGCTGCCTCCCGGCTCAGGAAGCTGGCCTCCACAGCTCTACCATGATGAGCACACCGGACACTGTGTCCATCCAGACACAAAGGAGGACATTCTTCCCAAGGTTGGCCTGATCCTCCAGCCCCAGGTTTCTGCTAACTGGAGCAGGGACACCGCTGCTTCTGCAGGAAGCCTGGGAGCACACGGGGCATACCAGTCTCCTTCCCCTGGGCTGGCAAAGGCCACCAAGCAATGGAGAGAGCCAGTGCCTGGTTCTCTTCCTCTTGGGAGAGTTAGAAAAGATGTAAGTCCCTTACTTTCGTTTATAAGTCAAAAAAAAAAAAAGCACAACATATGCAGGCTATGAGGCATAATCTTAACAAAATATAAAACCTACCTGTTATAGATTCCATGCTCCCTGAAATTGTCTCATCAGAAGTGCATTATATGGATGGCCCCTGTAACGCAGCAGGCATTGCGTCGCAATTTCCTTAGAAACAAGTCATGCTTTAATTATTTACCCTCTACAGCCATTGACCATACAACTCTTAGAAGGAGAGAGGAAACCAGCAGCTCACTGCCGCAGCGCTGACACAGACTCACAGAGACCCTGTAGGAACAGGGTGGTGCTCTCCCTGGAGCTTCCAATATGGTAGATCTTAGTGGAAGTCTAAAGCCTTGTCTTTCTCCCTTGGATCAGCTGGTGGTTTTGAACTGCTGACCTTGCAGTTAGCTCCATGCCTAACCTCTACGCCTCCCCAGTGCTCCCCTCAGAAGGGCAGAAGAAAGGGAGGCTTTAATTGAAGCAGTCAAAGTCCTACACTGTTGTTTCTGACAGAGCAGGGGGTTGAGGCCCCTTTCTTGCGCAACAGCAGGAGTGGCGAGGCAGGGCGGGCTGTGGCTCCGGTTGTCTTTCTGGGGAAACCCTGACATGCCCCCAAACAGCACAGAGTGCTTGTCTGTCTGCCTAGGCAGAGGTGGGGTTCTTCCTTAACCTCTTGGCCTCGGATTCCTCCTGCGCTCAATAAGAAGTCTGGGCCACACAGCATCACAACATCTAACATTTGAAGAGATGCCGGAGTTTACCTACCTCTCTTGCTTGCTTTTGTCAAGAACCCTAGGGATGGACCCATATTTTCTTCATAGATGTCCCTGTCAAGTATAAGCTATTTTAGATCCACTGCAACCCTAAAAGGAGGGGGTTCAAACTCACCAAGTGGGGTTGCAGAGGAAGCGCCTGGCCACCAGCTTCCCTAAAACCCCATGACAGGTCTATTTGGTGACACAGGACATGCCCCTGCATCAGAATGGCCTTAAGGACAATAGGTTTTATGTTATTTTTTAAATTTTCCAGATAAAGGAAAGTTCAAAGCCATTATTACTAACCCACCAGAAAGCAGCCAGGGAGAAAATGGTAGCTCAAGGCCTTGAAGTCCCCTCTGCTTACATGGAATCCCACCCTCGGCTCTCATTAGACCGTCTTATGTTCCTGTTGCCCTGAAAGATACCCACGTGGCCACTCTGCCCCCTTGGTCAGCACAGTGCTGCCCGGTCTCCTCAGTGCCAGCTCCCAGAGCAGGCGCGCAGAGGGCAGCGCTGCCTTCTCTCCTCTGCAGCCCTCCCCATCTCGCCTCTTCCCTGTTGATGACTCCAGCTCCAAAGATTGCTTTTATGGCTTTAAGTCTCTCCTGCATTACCCTGCGAGAGCATTTCTTCATGGCTGGGCTGATAATTTATTTAGTTTTGCTAAGTGTTCCCTTATAGGGAAAGGGAAGAGGAGGAGGGGTGAAAAGGAAGATGGGTCGCTGTCTTTGAAAAGCCGACTCATAAATGTTCAGGTACGTTCCTTTTTCTGTCAGCTAAGCAGCTTTCCCAGCCAAAAAAATAATCACACTGCAAGCATCTCCCAGGTCTAGAGAGAGCAGACGTATTTTATCTCTCCTTGGTGATGGCTCTGAACAGCTAATGCTCTTGCATTTTAAGCCTGAATAGATTTTTGTCCAAGGCAGCTGTACAGTGTGTTGCTCCTCCTCCAAAGGTCTTTGTAGCCCTGAAAAACAAAAGCGGCCTCCTTCAAGCAAGGTGAAGGCCTCTTCCGTCTCAAGACAGGCCACTGGGTGTGGCAGATGCTTTTATTTGGCTGATCAGAAGCTTCCCCCGGGAATCTTCCCCTCTGCCCTCTGCCAGCTTGAGGGTAGGGCGGCCAGGGCAGTTAATGGAGGGGGGAGGAGGGATGACTTATGCATGTTTGAGGATAGAACAAAGAAATAGAAGCAGGTGTTTGCTAGGGATTTTAGGAAAAGCAACACTTTCTTAATTAAAAAAAAAAACTCTTCATGTTTTTCAACTCTCGTGAGGAGAACCATGTTGCCCAGGTGCATAGTAGCTAGCATTTTCGTGTTTGGGGTGCTTGACACTACAATAGCCATCTTGCAACCATGAGGCAAAAACCATAAAAAAAAAAAAAAACAGCCAGCATCTGCAGGATGGTCAGATAGGAAGGTGGAAATGGTCCCGCCCTCAAGTTGATGCCAGCTCATAGTGTCCCAACGTGCTGGGTTAATACAATTCCTGTGGGTTAGACCTCTTTGGGGCCGAAGAGAGCATGGCCGCTCTCTCAGAAGAACTGGTGCTTCCACACTGCTACAGTTCACTCTGTAGCCACCACATCACCCAGGCTCGTGAACGGTGGAGAGAGCCTAGCATATCAATGACCAATAGCTGAATTAACTCTATGGTTGGTTGTCTTTGGAAATCTGTTAGGTAAACAATATGGGTATGGATGCAACAAACGCAAACAACAAACTCACCGCTGTCCAGTAAATGGAGACCCAGAGTGACCCTGTGGGACTGTCCCCTGTGGGTTTGTCTGAGGCTGTGTTTCTAGGAGTAAAAAATTCTGTCTGACTTCCAAGGAGCAACTAGTGGTTTTGAACTGCTGTCCATGTGCATCATAAGCCAGTGTCTAACCTCCACGCCACCATGCGTCCTTTAAAGCTGCTGTTAAAAGAGATCACTATTACTTGCAGCCAACAGCATTCCCAACCAGTATGTTAGACCACAGAATTCTGACCTTGCCAGGATGCACCCTAATTTTCTTTAAAATGTCCTTGGGATTGATTCATTTATGATAGATCTAGTACTGATGAAATGCAGAAAACTGGATGAAGGTAAACCAGAAGAGTTTATCTTCTCTGGACCATTGTGTGGAGGCACCTCAAAACACTCTGGCTCTTTGCTGAACTTTGGAATGGCACCATCAGCTTCACTTGATGGATGTTAGGAAGACACTCCCTCTACTCTCCATCCCCCATCCACTTCAGAATTGTTGCTAATGAAGTTAAATTATAGAACCTTCTGGATGAGGATCCAATGTCATTTCCCCCCTAGTTTTAATAAAAGTAATAGTCATCACCAGCTTCAAAGGCATGGTTCACTGGGCTCTGAGTCATCCTTGTCTTGTTGGGCTACGCCTAAGACACTGTGTCTTAATTTCCATGTGCTGTGTCAGTAAATATGCAACAAGTTAGTAGTGGAGAAGAATGTACAGCTGTTTTTCCACAGCTCAGGAGGCTAGAAGTCTGGATTGAGCGTACCAGCACTAAGGGAAGGCTCTCTTGGTCTCCAGGGGGAAAACTTCCTTCAGTTGCTGGACACCTCCCATTCCTTAGGTCATCAGTCATCTCCACATGGCATTCTCTAGCTGCTTCTTCCATTCTCTAGCTACTCACCTGCCTCTGTGCCTAGTCTGCTCTTTCTGGACCTTTAAAATCATTAGGTGTAGGATACACCCCACACTGACATGACAATATAAGAAAACTCCATTCCTAATTGGGATTTTGCATGTAGGTCTGTGGTTTGGTACCATCAAATTTGTTCCAACTCATTGCAACCTCATATACAACAGAACGAAACACTGCCCAGTCCCAGGCTAGCCTCACAATGGTTCTTGCATTCGAGCCCATCGATGCAGCCCCCGTGCCAATCCATCCTGCCGAGCGCATTCTTTTCCTCTGTCTTTCTTTTCCAAGCATCAAGTCCTTCTCCAGGGACTGGTCTCTCCTGACATGCCCAAAATACTTGAAACAAAATCTGGCCATTCTTGCCTCTCATGAAGAGTCTGGCTATTCTTCTTTTAAGACAGATTTATTGGTTCTACTTGCAGTCTGTTGTACATTCAACCTCCTTCACCAGTACCATGATTTAAGCATAGGGAGTCTTTGTCAGCCTTCCTTATTCAATGTCCAACTTTCCCATGCATATGAAGCCATTGAAAAGACCATGGCTTGAATCAGGCCCACTGTAATTCTCAACATAACATCCTTGGTTTGGGTTTTTTGTTTTAATACTTTAAAGAAGTCTTGTGTGGCAGATTTATCCATTACAGCATGTCCTTGTATCTCTTTATGGCTGCTTCCATGAGTACTGATTGTAGATCTAACAACACAACTTCCTTGACAGCTTCAATACAAAATTACAGAGGAATAGGGTTTAGGATTCACAACACATACTTTGGGGGGCCACAATTCAGTCAAACAACCTAGAAGAGTAGACTCAAGCTAAATTATTTCTCAGGAGCCACGTTTTGCCAATTGATTTTTCATTGGCATCCTTATTTAGAGGCTGGGATGATGACCTTTAACTTATTTAGTTCTATAGGTAGGTGTCTGTGAGTGCTACATGGTGATGAATGGAATTAAAGTGCTCCCCTGAACACAAAAATGAATATTAACTGCTCCAAGGCTGTTTTTTCAGGAAGCTGCCAAGTAGAAATGTCTTGATGACAGGAGGTATATATTCTTCTTGCTCTCAGATGGTATGTGCATGGTGAGAAGATAGTCAGATCCTGGACAAATGATCACTCAAACCACTTTATGCCAAGGCTGTGTCTAATCATTCCTCTGGCTGCTTCAAACTCTAAAATACGCTTTCACATGTGGCTAATTTGAAGAGTAGAGATATTTTATTAGTTACCGGTACTTTTTTGTTGGTGCTATTGTAATGGGTCTTCGAAGGGCACACACAGGCATTGAACACACTTTGTTTTATACCTATAAGTAACCCATACCATGACAGATAAGAAAATTGAAGCAAAAATAGAGAGGTAATTAGCAGTTTGATAATGGCAGAGAGCACAAGTTATAGCCATGGCCCTGACCCCATGTCTCTTCCACCACTGAGCTTGGCCAAGAAATTTCACTCAAAACCATCTTACTCAGTAAGTATAGCCTGCTTCCTGCTTCTTCCTGTTCTATCTACTTCACTTCTCCATCCCAGAAACTTTACTGTGAAGGGGTGTATCCCTCTATCAAGTGAAAGGCCTCCTGAGTCTCTTTCATTCCCCAGTGTCCTCCTTTCCAGAATCTCTGGTTCTTGCTGCAAAGCAACTTCCTGGTGCAGTAGTCAACTACCAACCAAAAGATTTGCAGTTCAAATTCACCAGCTGCTTCCCTGTAGATAGGTATGATAGTTTGCTTCCATACAGATTTATAGTCTGCTAAGATATATGGGACAGTTTTACTACAACTTATGAGATTGCTAGCCGTCTATGGAATCTAGGATGGTCTATGGCTACAAAGGTGTCAGAGTCATGTCGCTAATCTCAAAATCAACCAACACTTTTGTTGCTCTGGGTGTGAGTGTGTGCACATTCACGTCAGTGACATATTGCTTTCTTGATGTAGTATGTGAAGGTCATGGACATTGAAAACAATCACAAGATATCATATGTAAAAAATCACATTCTTGCACAGGAAAAGGAAAAGATCATTTTGCAAGGGTGACAAGGCCTCTATACTCCCAGCGCAAATAAATGTCATAGGAAGGAGCTTACTCAGAGACTATGTTTTCTTGTAATCAGTAATCCTCATGATAATCACTGTAAAAAGAACAATGTACTTTCATACATCATCTTCATTAATTATTAACAAAAGGAACACTAAATAAGTAATCTCAAGCCGACATCAGCCCTCTTGGTAGAGACCTGGCCAGAGTTCTGAGACATGGCCCCTTAGCCTCCTCTCCTGCCAGCACATACCGGCCTTTCCCCATAAACCCTGTATCTCAAGTAATGATACCAAAATTCTCCACACAGCACATGCCATACCTGAGAGTCATTTAATAGCTATCATTTCTCAAAGCTAATTAACCCCAAATCATTGATTCTGCTTCTTAATCTTTCTTCAAAACATTCCTTCCTCTTGTTCTCATGCCACCATTCAGGTTCCATTAACTCTCATCTTGCTCTACTACGGGCTTTTTCTATGAGTACCCCTGCTTACAGAAGTGTCCCCCTTTATGTCTCACATACAAGTAGGTCCTGACTTGTGGTCAAGTCATAGTTGCCTTTTAATGTTGTGTGAATTTGTCCTCAGTTTGAGTTGAACTAACCTCTCAGTCACCCCCTTCCTGCCAAGTTGATACTAACTCACCGTGATCCTGCAAAATAGACTAGAATTACCTCTGTGAGCTTCTGAGATAATAACTATTCATGGGAGTAGAAAACCCTGTCTTTCTCCCAAAAAGTGGTTGGTGATTTCAAACTGTTGACCTTGCAGTTAGCAGCCCAATGCTTACCACTGTTCCGAACAAACCCCTACTCACAAGAAACCATTTATCACAGTCCCTTCCACTAGTTTGATGTATCTCTGCAGTTTTAAAATCTTTGAAAAAGTTTCAAGTCTTTTCTTGCAATAAAGGAAAGATAAATAAGAACCCTCTGCATTTGCCCCAGCTTACTTATGCATTCCTAGACATGCTCGGGAACTGCTCTCATTTTTAACCTGGGGAGCCTGCGTTGTGTTACTTTACCTTAAAGTCCTGTAGTGGTTTGCCATTAACTATAAGAAATGTCTCCCAACTTCTTCAGTGAGCCACTGCAAAGGCAGAGGACAACATGCATGCTGCCCCATTGAAGGAGTACCCCAATTTGAAAGGAATGACAAAGTTCAGAAACAACAACAACAGAACCCAAACTCACTATCATTGAGTGAATTTCAACACAAATATTCTTAAATGGTACTGTAACGCTCTGATTTCCTTCTCAGATAGCACAGGGTGGAATCAGGTACAAAGTGTGAACATGAATATAATCTGTATTACATATTACTGTAAGAGGAACTTTAGGATTGACACCATAGCAAGTACAGTAGATAAGGTTGTTGAGTGAATAAATTTAGCAAAGATATGTCAATACCTTTTCTTTATCAAGCCAAATCAATGATGAATGTCAAAACTGTTGCCACCATGTTTCCAAGACTGTCATCTTTGTGGAAGTGTACTGTCATCCCTTTCTCCCATGTTCTCAACTAAAGATGGACAAAAGATAAAAAGTTGGAAACTGGAATAATAAACTCGATGTTAGGGGAAACCATTTCTTTGTCAAAGACCATGTACTTGTTACATGCTGCATGGTTATCCTGAACAAACTGAAAAATACAGGTTGGGTCACAATCTTATTCTTCACACTCTAAATAGGAGTCCCTGGGTGGCACAAGTAGCTGATGCATTAGGTTTTCAATCAAAAGGTTGGAAGCTTATGTCTAAGTAGAGATACCTAGAAAAAGCAGCCTGCTGACCAACGCATAACACCAAGTCAGCCATTGAGAATGTCTATAGAATAGAGTTCTATGTGATACAGATAAGGACACTGTGAGTTAGAACTAACTCCATGCAGCTGTTGGTTTCCCCAAAATAGACAACAATAAAAATTCTGGACCACAGTTTGACAATGGTCACTAAAAGATAGAGGAGGATTTAATCCCAACATTCTTTACTAGATTTCAGAGTATCTTGTAGCATTGCTCCAACAATCTGTAGATATACTTCTTTTTCCCTAATAGCTAGCTCTTCTTTCTCTCATCCTTTCAGAGACCAGAATTTTCAGTTAACAAAACTACAAGAAGCAGATGGAATTTGGTAAAGATACTACGTAGAATGGAGGCTATTATCCTTAATTTTATATATTTCAGCAAAGAACCACAAATTGCATCAGAATCTCCTGTCCCAATCAGAGAAACTGATAGAAGATAAAGAATTCCCTTTGGAAGCACATCAAACTTGGAATATAACTGTTTTTAGAACTGAATATACAATTAAGTACTTGGTACAGGGAATGGATATCTGGCTATTATGCTAGAGAATTACTGCTGACTCGTGGAGATGCCAGATACAACAGAAGAGACATCCTCTGGTCCTGCTCCATCTTCATGTTTGAGCCCCTTGCTGTGGCTGCTGTGGCAGTCTACTTCACTGAAGGTTTCCTCACCTTTGTTGGCTCTCAATCAAATATGATGTCCTTCACCAGTAGTTGGTATCTGCTGAGAGCACATCTAAAGCGAGTGATTCTAAGTCTTGGACAGTCTTCTGTGGTCCACAGCGTTTTTGCTGGTTCGTTTCTGGTTGCTGGTATGGAGTACATTGGCAGGGAGCTGCCAGAAATTAAAGTCAGATTTAGAAGACAAAATAGAACAAGAGATAATACTGCTGACATCAGATGGAACTTGGCTCAAAGCAGAGATTATCAGAAAAATATTTATTTGTCCTGTTGACTATGCAAAGATGTTTGACTTTGTGGATCATAGGAACCTATGGAGACCCTTAAAAATAATGGGAATTCCAGAACACTTCATTGTGCTCATGTACAGCCTATACATGGACCAAAGAGAAACTGTTCTAATAAGACAAGGGAATCCTGCATGGTTTAAAATCAGGACAAGTGTGCATCAGGGTTTAACTCTCTTAGCATACTGATTCCTGTATGGTGAGCAAATAATCAAAAGTTAGATCATATGATATAGAATGTGGCACCAGGACTGAAGAAAATCTTATCTGCAACATGTGTTTGGAAGAAAACACAGCCTTGTAAGTTGAAAAAGAATAGGACTTGAAGCACTTGGTGATGACGATGAAAGATTGCAGCCTTCATTATAGATTGCAACTCGTTGTAAAGTAAACCAGAATGTTCACAACTGGGCTAACAGGTGGCATCATAATACATGAAGCAAAGGCTGACATTGTCAAGATTTTGTCTGACTTGGATCCATCATCAGTCCTATCAGAAGCAGCAGTCAAGAGATCAAATAACACATTATTTTGGGTAAATAGGCTTCAAATATATCTTTAAGATGCTGAAAATAAAGGATGTCACTTCGAGGGCTCTGTACCTGATACAAGCCATGACATTTCCAATCACTTCTTACACATGTGAAAGTTGGATATTGAATATGGACGACTTAAGATGGACCAATGCTTTTGAATATAATGCTGGCAAAGAATATTGAAAGTCCCATCTCCTGCCAGAAGAACAAACAAATCTGTCTTGGTAGAGATACAGCCAGAAAGCAACTTAGACACTAGAGTTCATCTCAGGCACTTTGGAAAAAGGACATTATTCTTGGTAACGTAAGCAGGCAAGGAAAAGCAGGAAGACCCTTGATGAGATGAATTGACACCGTCACAGCAACAATGGGTTCAAACATAAAAATTGTGAGCATAGCTCAGGACCAAGCAGTGTTCCATTCTGTTGTTCATAGGGTCACTCCGAGTCAGAACCAATTTGATGACTCCTAACAATAAACCAACACACAAACCCTACTGTCACATAGTCCACGCCTACTCATACCGGTCTTATATATGGTAGCAGAATCTGTAGGGAACAGATGTCCTCATCTTTCCACCTCAAGTGGCTGTGGGATTAAACTGCTCACCTATGGTTACTTGCTTGCCTTGCCACTAGGGATCCCTATGCACTAGACATATGATTTGTTCAGTTGGCCTACAGTAGAACTGGGCACTTAAAAAAAAAAGCAGACTAACACAATCAATCTGTCATGATTTATTAGGTGCAAGATGGAGTTTCATTGACATGTTCTTTGCCTTAGGGCATTTTGGCAAAGCTCTCATCTCAATCTTCACTTCTCCTGATTTATCAAGTTTGAGATGCAAGTCTGGAAGTGTCTGTTGTTTGACCTGCAGATTTTGAGATTGCCAGTCAGTCCTAACAATCATGGAAACCACTTCCTTGAAATAGATCTCTTTCAAACAGGTTCTACTTCTTTGTGAAGATTCTTAAACTGTGGATCATGACTGCATATGGGGGTAAGTAACTGAATGCAGGAGTCATGAAAAATATGATAATAGTAAAAAACTTTCTGAATGTGCAATGACCAAAACTTCATTCAAAATCAAAGTGTGGTGAAGAAAGCAGATAGTGCCCAGCTATCCAATGATCAATCAGAATAGTGTCTGGGGTCTTACAGGCTTGCATTCAAACAAACAGCCCTCTAAGTAAGGAGTCAACTACGTCTGGAAGAAATACATCAGCTTGTGTGATCCAAAGATGGCAATTGGAAAACTGAAATATGAGGAGGAAAAGAGCATCAGAGCAAAAGTTCTGAATACCCAATTGGTAGAGGTGTATGGGGAACAGTGAGAACCCAAAACCCATCTGCAAAGGATCTAGTTAGACTGAGCCATTGGTAGGTCCACTCTAGCCACAGGCAAGAGTCTCAATCCGCCTTTATAAAACTGAGAGCATTGTCATCATGAGTATGCTGGATCAAGCTCAATACTTGGCCTGTTGACCACCCTCTAAACAGGGCTTGAATTTGTTCTAGTGCAAGTATTTCTTCTTGGTTCCATTAGCAGAAATTTCCTTGGGGATCTTTTCTTTCTTACACAATATTAGTATTTTTTTCTGTATATAATTATGTTTTGACTTTTATCATGTTGGCACAATTTTGTTTTTTATTATTTCCTGTTGGGTCCTTCTGTTCTCAATAAGTATAGTGAGAGGATTAAACCTGAAGCACACCTTTTCTGATTATTTTTTGGTTTTGGGGCGGCATCCCTGCCCTTTGGTGGTGAGAGTAGGAGGCCCAGCTTTGCTCCTGGAGAGCCGCTGCTGGATTTGAACCTCCAACCCAGTGGGCCGCAGTCCCGCACACAACCACTACACCACTGGAGCTCAGTCCAAGCAAATTCCTTTCCTGATTTTAAACTATGTAGTGTTCCCAGCTGTGAAGCACAGGAGGAGTACCTGTATGATGATAGTAACAGATTTAAAGGGATGTAGGGAATATTGGGGGGGGATAAGAAAGGGAAAGGGGATTTGGGGACTCACTAATGAAGACAGGAGTGGGGATAGAGCACAAAAATGGATTATAACTGCATAAATGATCTAAAAGGTGATTTAACCATAGAGTGGTGCTCTAAAATTGATGTGGGGGTTATTGTGCAAATCTCCTTGATGCAACTGAATGATTGAACAATTAAATTACATGATATGTAAATTACTTGCCAATAAAGCTATTGGGGAAAAAGAATCAAACATGTAATGAATCCAAGGTATTTTTGGTAGTGTTTTCCATATTGCAAATTTCTTAGGTGAAAAGTAATCAAGAGTGGAAAAAGTTTTGAAAGCCATGATTCAGATACCGAGATGAGTACACTTTATAAGCACTTACCTTCAGTAAACATTCAGTTGGATTCTACCCGCCTTTAAATGAGTGTTAATTTGAACTCATAGCCACCTATGAGTTATAAATTCAGATTCATAGCAACCCTATCAGTCAGAATATAGTTGCCACTATGGGCTTTCAAGACTGTAAAATTTTTTCACACACAAAAAATATTTTCACAGTAGAAAGACTCCTATTTCTCTTGCAGATTACCTGTGGGTTCTGAACTGTTGACTTTGTGTTTAACAAGTCAACATATATGTAACACACTAAGCCACCAGGGCTCACTTAATGGAGAAAGTAAATAAATGAAGAGGGGGAAAATAGTAGCATAATGCAAAAACAGTAGCGTGTGAAAGAGGAAGTAGTTATGTCTGGACTTCCATTCACTTTAACTACAATGCATTCAGGAGCAAAGTTCAGTCTCTTCTGACATTCATTTTGGTCTTGTCTCTCTTATCTTTTTATTGACCATCTGATTTAATCATGTAAGAATTTTGTGATGTCTTCCTACAACTTCCCTATCTTCTTTCATTGGTGTTCAAATGTCAAATCTGTTCTTCAGATGGTCTTTAAATTCAGATTCTCAAGATCTTATTTTGGTTGTCATGGGCTGTTTAAATTTTCTTCAGCTACAATATGAACTTGCACATGTGAAACTGATGGTCTGTTCCAAGGACAGGCCCTGTCCTTGTTTAGCAAATAATAATGAACTTCTCCATCATCTTATCCCATAGATATAGTTTGTTTAATTCCTATGTATTGCATCTGGTGGAGACCATGTGTTTCTTTACTCTCTATGTTTTTGGGAAAAAGGATCTGCAGTGAAGAAATTTTTGGCATTGAAAAATCTGATCTTAAGCTTCCTGTAACAGAGACTATATTTTCAGACCAGTGACTCTTCTTTATTTTCAACTTTTGCATTCCAATGAGCAGTGTTTATTAATCAAAGCATGTGGTTGCATATTTGATCAATTATAGGCTGAAAAAGTTGCAGTTCTTAAATTTTAGTTTTTGTTATGTAAATATCAATAATAGTTGTATTAGCTGGTCTTCTCTGAAGTCATATAAATATTATCCTATTATAAACAACATTTTGCCTTAAGATAGACCTTGAATTATTCTTTTTGGTGATAAATGTGACATCATTCCTCTTTGGTTTGTCATACACAATAAATCATAGAATTTTCCAAAGCAATATAATTAATATCAATCCATGTTGGCTTCTCATATTTACAGGTCCCATATAACTATGTTCCATAGCTATAGATTCAACCAATCCCTAAAGGAAATTATTCAAGGGGAGAAAAGTGATTGAATGGCCAGAGAAATCCCACCAAGGCTAAAATGGAGTATAAAGTTATAGTCACAAAATATTTAGTTCGTATTAAGTATTATAAATAATCTAATGGAAATCTATGGAAATCTACATGTAGAAAAATGAATCAGGATCTCTACCTCACTCCATGCACAAGAACAAACTCGAGGTGGA
Source organism: Nesogale talazaci (assembly GCA_004026705.1). NCBI lineage: Eukaryota > Metazoa > Chordata > Mammalia > Afrosoricida > Tenrecidae > Nesogale > Nesogale talazaci. Next base: position 22,683 of record PVJH01007359.1, on the reverse strand, counting down.
TCATGGACCTGGAAGTAAAACCACAAATCATCAAAACCATTAGTGAGAGAATCGGGGAAGATCTAAGAACTTTGACCCAGGGAATACAAAGGCTAACTGCATTAGGACAGGGTACAAATGCGGGGGAACCTGAAATTAACAAATGGGACTTACTAAGAATAAAACACATGCATGCATCAAAGGACGTTACCAAGAGGGTAGCCAGGCAACCCAGAGACTGGAAGAGAATGTTTAGCAATGATACAACAGACAAAGGGCTTATTACAAAAATCTACAATACCCTCATTTTCTGCAAGAAGAGTAGAGGAGATAACCCTTTGAAGAAATGGGAAAAAGAAATAAAAAGAAGTTTCACTATGGAGGAGGTCCATATGGCTAATAAACACATGAGAAAATGCTCCTGCTCACTAGCCATTAGAGAAATGCAGATCAAGACAACCATGAGATGTCATCTAACACCCTTGAGGCTAGCCCAGATCAGAAAATCAGAGTGTAACAAATGCTGCAGGGGATGTGGTGAAATAGGTACACTTCTACATTGCTGGTGGTCATGTAGATATGTACAGCCACTATGGAAAGCAGTCTGGTGATACTTAATGAAAATGGAAGTTGAGCTACCCTATGATCCAGCTATCCCACTATTGGACATATATCCAGAAGAGACAAGAAATAAATCACAGCCAGTGGTATGCACGCCAATGTTTGTTGCAGCACAATTCACAATCGCAAAGAGTTGGAAACCATCTAAATTTCCATCAGTAGATGAATGGATCAACAAACTCTGGCACATACACACAATAGAGTACTATGCCTCACTCACTGACGAGCTTGTGAAACACATCTCTGCATGGGAAGAACTGGAAGAAATTATGCTAAGTGAAGTCAATCACAAAAAGATAAGTACTGCATGAGCCCCCTGAGGTAAGTAGTAACAGTATGGTGAGTAAAAAAGAGAAGACTCCTATACCATAACAGTTGGTACAAGATGTAGGGTAAGGGGAGGAGGGAGGACCAAACCCAGGGAGGTACATTTGGGTGCAAGACAGTAATGGGAGAAGGATGAGGGGGTGGAGTGCCTAGGAAGATAAAAGGGAGTTCAAAAGTGAAAGGATAACAGAGGGAGCAGGGCATTATTCCACCCAGTGGGGGAGTACTGGTCTTGTCTCTACTGAAACCAGAGTAGATGAGCGGTTCCTACCATGAAGCACCCAATCATGACAACAGCGTAGACACACGGAAGGATACAAGAAGATAGAGAGAGCTGCAGAGCCAGACGCAACCAGAGTCAGATGGATTCCTTTCCTAGAAGTGGGTGTGGCAGAGAACAGGCTGGGGGAGGGGCCAGCATCCCACACCCACAGGGACTAAGACAAGAAGGGAGGAAGAAGAAGGGAGCTGGTCCAAGCTCCATGCCGACACATGATGCTCAGAGGAATACATCCCGCTGGAGACCCAATGCACCACAGAAAGGACTTGGCAAACAGTGATTCCTGGGGACAAGAGGGAGGGTTGGAGAAGGGGATGTGGACAAACACATGGATGGGGATGGGGGAGCAACAAGTGGTCTGGAATCGATGGAAAGGTGGGTGTGGGAGGCCTGGTCAGGAGTAAGCAAGGACAATGAATCTGTGAGGAAGCACTGAAATGCCAATGAAGGTGGAATATGATAGTGGGACAGGAGGGAGATGGAAGGAAATAGAGGGAAGAGCTAGAGGGCAAAGAGCACTTGCAGAGGTCTAAACATAGATATGTCCATACCATAAATACATACATACAACTATCTAGTACAAGGTGGGGATAAATTTAAGAACATATCTATAGGCCAAGTACTATAGTAGCAAAGTGGACCTTGGACCTTCACCCTGGTGCTCCCTCAATGCAAGAATACTTTGTTATATGAATCTGGTATTCCTCGAGGCTCACTGGCCCAACATGATCACTGAAGTAAAATGCGTGCACAAGCAAAAGTGGTGAAGAAAGCTGATGGTGCTCAGCCATCATAGGATGTATCGTCTGGGGTCTTAAAAGCCTGAAGATAAACAATAGACCATTTACTTGGGAAGAGACCACAACCACACAGAAGAAACATAACAGCCAGCATGGCCACATGGTGGTGGGAGGTCTAGGCAAAACACACATATCACTGTGCTCATTGAGGACATGTGTAGACCATATGTGTAGCCATACGAGAATCTCATTTGCCTGTGTGATCATGAGGTGCTGAAATTATCTGGCATCAGGCATCAAAGAAAAAAAACTAAAACCAATGGACCCAATAGACTCCCGATAGCGCTGAAGACAAATGGATACAGAGGCAAACAGAGTAGGAGAAGCAATGGTGCCCAGCTACCAAATGATTGAATGTCTGGACTCTCAAAGACTTGGAGATAATCAAGTCACCATTCAGCACAGAAACAGCAAAGTCCACATGGAAGAAGCACACCAGCATGTGTGATCAAGAGGGGCCGAAGGGAGCAGGTATCGAGCATCAAAGAACAAGAATCTCATCATTGTGAATGAGGGGGAGAATAGCATGGGTGCCTAAGCCCACTGGTGGGTAATTGGTCACCCCTTTACACGGGGGTCACAGAGAGGAGACAGACCAGTCGAGGGGCAGCCATGCAGTGATGATGCATACAAATCTCCTCTAGTTCCTGAAGCCTTCCTCCCCCAACCATCATGGTTCCAACTCTACCCCACAAATCCAGATGGGCTGGAGTGGGTTTACTAGTGGACAGGGGAGCTGGGGATGTGGGGAGACAAAGATGGTTGAGCCCCTTCAGCCCGGTGGTTAGATTGGAGCTGCTAGAGGGGTGGAGAGAAGGTGGGGTGGAGGGAATGCAAGGATGAATCCCCTCTGACCAAGGATGAGGAATATGAAGAGCCTTGCAGAGGACGTTGCAAAGTGAATTGTTGAAAATGCAATGATTTAAGAACTTGTCATTTGATTTCTCTTTTTACCCATTTTATATTTGGTCCAGGTTTTTAAATATTTTCTACTTCCTTTTCTGTTAAGGGTTACCTCTGCTTTATTTTATTATTGTTGTTAGATTTAAGAACTTGTCATTTGATTTCTCTTTTTACCTATTTTATATTTGGTCCAGGTTTTTAAATATTTTCTACTTCCTTTTCTGTTAAGGGTTACCTCTGCTTTATTTTATTATTGTTGTTAGATTTTTTTGGTATGTTTTTGCTTTCATCTCTTATTATTGTTTTTGGATGTTTTTCTGTATACAAAATCTAGTATAGTACATTATTAGAGACAATAACTGAACTAATAGTTATTAGTTATTATTACTGGTATGGCAGAGGAAGTTAGGGAGAATAGGAAGTTAATAACAACAAGAACAAGAAAGAAGAAAATGTTCTAAAATTGTCTGTGGTAATGATCATAATACTCATAATTGTTGAATTGCATACTATATGGATTATGTGCCAATAAAATCTTTGTTAAAAAAAGAAAAGACCCTAAAGAGGAATGAAATAATGAAATATAATCCTCTCTCTCTCTAACAAACAAAATCCATTTAGAACACAAACAAGGTTTTGGCATTAAAAAAAAAGAAATAATCTAGAGGTAAAATATATAAATATATATAAGAGGATATGGATTGGTTATGTGAAAATACTGTATCATTTTATGCAAGAGACATGAAAAACTACATTTTGGGGTATCTACAGGGGATTCCAAAGCCAATCCCCACAAATAGTGAGTGACAATGATACCTGAATCAGAATGGGAATAATGATAACTATATTTATTAAAATAGGCATGTTAAATATATCTCGCTTAGACAGACTGGGTGCTCATGACAAATTTTAATCCAGTAAATGAAAATAAAGAGCTGCTTTGTTGTCCATTGGATCTGGTGAGGCTTACGAACCTTATGTGGCTCATTCACATGTCCATGTGGTTCTGAAATAAAACTAAAAGCAAAGACTATTATTCAGATAATAGTGATTTCAAATGCTTCTGAAAATATGGCTCTCAAGTAGTGGTTAAGTTGTTTTGAGGGACATGATTGGCTTTCAAACTCAAAAGTCTCCCACCCTTGATCTGGCTTGCAACATGTAAGTTTCAATCCTCTTCTATGGGGCTGTTTACAAGCTCCTCCAAACAAACCCTTATAATATATATTATTAGTCAATGTGGACACCGAGTATCCAAAGTTTAGGTGACAATGCAAAAAGTATTGGCTTGGACAAGTATTTGAATCCAAGGCAGTTTAGTAACTGTCTAAGTTGATCATATTTTTCCACACTATTATCATTTACTAAAAGCAAATATTTAAAGTTCTGCATTACTAGGGAACGGTCCTCATTTGGCTTGCAAAGGTCATTTACCTTCGCACTTTAATACACTGGTGCAAAGAGGAGTAGGAAGAGGAAGAATCTACAATGTTTTGACACCATCCTCAATCTTGATCCTTAACTCTCAGACCCCAACCCTGTAAGATATATCTATTGATATAATTAACATGTTCATGAGTCAGAAGAAAGGGGAAGGCTAGTTTTACTGGCAGTTAAGGAATGAATTTCTAAGAGAATAAGGCCTTTGACCTAGGATTTCAAGAGGAGGAGGTGACATATTAGAAAGAGATCCAATTAGTCCAGTTTAGAAGAACACTGAAAACATTCGATGTATAGCCACAAACCATAATATTATAAGGTTCTCAAGATGCTAATTAGCTATATTTTCTGTTAGTGAATATTATGTCAAAAAAGAGATAGAAAGAAAAGATTTCTTGGCCAATTGGCTAGAAAATACTGGAGTACGTAAATTAAACAGTTTCCCAAGGCTGTAGATTCTTAATAAAGAGTGTATACGGATAGTAGTCAAGAGGTGAATGAAAGTAAATCGTGTTTTCTAAAAGTGTTTAACCACTGAGACCTTTCATCTTGGGACTAATAGACGACATAATTTCTCCTAGTGCTGAGGCAGGGCTGTGCTCACCGATTCTGTAGGTAAATGATAAAAACACAGGGGTTTTCCTCTGGTCGTACTAGCAACCAAGAAATGATGAAAGAGCTTAGGCTGAACTGCTTACAAAAACAAAAACCATGTAAATCTGGATAAATGCTTAACTATTTTCACATTAATCGAAATAATGTATGATCCTCATACTAACGAGATAGTTCTGTACAGATTTAGAACTTGAAATGCTTTGAGCAGACAATACTGCGCCTTTTCTAAGAGCAACTTGCTGATACTTTCATGAGAAAGGGTGATAATAATCATTTTAGCTAAATAGTCGCTAAACAAATTACTCGGTACATTTTTTAAATCATTTCATTGGAGGCTCGTACAAGTCTTATCACAATGCATACATACATCCACTGTCTCAAGTACATTTCAACATGTTGCCATCATTGTTTTCATATCTTGCACTATCAGGTGTCTCCCCCTCCCGACACCTACCCCCTTGTCTGTTATCCCCTGGGAGGGACTTTTAGGTCGGTTATTGTGATCAGTTCCCCCTTTATCCTCCCACCTTTCCCAACCCTTTCTGGTATGGCTACTCTCAATATTGGTCCAGAGAAGTTTACTCTGTCAATTTTTAAAACTGCCTTTTTTTAATCTACTTTTTTTCCCCAAGAGAAGAAACAGAGCCGTGTTATAAAACATCATTGTATTTGTTTTAATTGGAAGATAAAGTTACTTGTAGATATATGATATGATGTTGTAGTGTCTAAGCTATGAATCTTTGCTATTGTATACAAAATAAAGAATCGTTTTGAATGTACATAATTTGTCATATCTTCAGTTATAGGCCCTGGACTGTGACAACATACATTCTCTGCTGATGCCAATTTTTTAAAATTCTTGCCTAGAATCTTTGTGTGTAATTTGTTATATGGACTTGATATTTTGTCTGGTTGTCTCATTTACAAAACTCACAACCACATCGTTTAAAGAGGGCCTGCAATGAGATGGAGAAATGCAATTGCTTTCCTGGTTTCCCTCACACAGGACGTGAGACGTATGCAGAGATGGTCTTTTAATATTCAACAAAGGCCTTGGAACCATGAATCCCATTCCACAATGTCTAGAAGATTTATGGAACTAGAAGTTTTTCTCAGCTCAAGTTTCCTGCAGACCTCTGTTCTATGTGATTAGGAGAGAAGGACATGTGAATTCTATATATTCTCAATAGCTAGAATTCTTAGATGGCTGAATTATCTGGATTCTGCCTGGTAAATTGCAACTTGGTTACACTTACCTCTTTTTTTCCCTTTAAGACTTACTGAGGCTAGAAAAGTTTTAACTCCACTTCTAGGCCATGCAGAGAAAAAAATATGTGTAGAAATCACTCCCCTCCAGGAGAATTCCTAAGGAAATCCATTGTGGAAGCAGTTCAAGATGGTGACTTAGACATCTTGTGATGACCCTCTTACACCAGAGACCCAAGAAAACAAGTTAATCACATCTAGAAGATGAATTTAGAACCCAGAGCATCCACATTGGGAGCCTACCCTGCCATTCCTCCAATAACTGCAATCTTGCTGGGGGCAAGTGGCACCATTCACTCCAGCAGCAGATCAAAACCAGATGGCATTCAATACCCACCCAGCTTTCTCTTCAGCTGCTACACATGATTATACATCAGAGACTCAACCTCAAGCTCCTATGACTGAAAAATCCAACCAGAGACAGCTGGTGAATGACCTAAATGCTCCCAAACTAGTAACCAAAATAGCAATACTCAGCCCTTCTTCCCATGTCTGCTAAAACTAAACAAATAAATACAATAGCACCATAATGTCTTGGCAACAATTTTGAGATGGCTCAAGCAAGTGACCAAAGTACAGGACCAGAAAATCTTCTGGTGAAACAAATGATATGAAAGCTACCTGATGAAGAACACAAATGAATCACATGTAGGCTACTTCAGCAGATTCAGAAAAACATCAAAGAAAACAAAATAATGAAATCATAGACAAATCAAAGAAGCTAGAAACAAAACTTTAGAATAGTTCAGAAGAAGCATTTCAAGAATAAAGTAACAAAACAAATAGACAATTAAAACCTTTAAAAAACAACTGGAAATCTAGAAGAGTAATACTAAATGTCAGAAATAAATCACGGATTAGAAGAACAAAAATCTAAAACTAAATCAATGAAAGACAGAATTAGTGAAAATCAAGCCAGCCATTAATCTATTGAAGGAAAAATCAGAAACATCCAGTTCAAAAACTACAGAGCAATAGAAGAAACAAAAAAACCCAATGAAATTAAAATTCTAAGAATCAGGTGAGAATGAGCACACACACACACACACACACACACACACACCAAAAGCAGTGGCCTGAGGTCAATTTATAGTAATAAACACACACATCAAAAAAGGACAAAAGTCAACCCTTTGATCCAGCATATTGAATGGCTAACTTAAGTATAGGGAAAGGCAATATGTAATAAGAATGAAGACAGAAGAAAGTGATGACAGCAAAGGAAAACACTAGAAGAAATACAAGAGTTATAGGAACAGAGGTGAATGTTATGCAATCCTGTGATAGCAATAATCTACAAATTCATGCACATATAGGCATATAAGCTATGAAGGGTTTAGATAGATAGATAGATAGATAGATAGATAGATAGATAGATAGATAGATGATATTTCTGCATATGTAGTTACCTATGCTGCAAATAAAGACATAAAAAGAAAGAACAAAAATCATCATTTAATTCCCAAAACACAGCATTTTTTAAAAAAAAGGCAGAGAAAAGACCTATAATCACTAGAAGAAAAGAAATAATAAAGATTCCAAACGCAGACCAAAGTCACTGCCATTGATTTGACTCTGACTCATAGCTACAGGATAGGACAGGGGAGAGCACTACCTGTGGGTCTCCAAGACTGTCCCTCTTTATGTGGGAGGAATTCTCATTTCTCTGACAGAACAGCTGGGGTTTGGTGACTGCCGACCTCGTGGTTAGCAGCCCAGCACATAACCCCTTTATGCCACCAGGGCTTAGAAACAATTGGAATTTTTTAAAAAAAATAGAGAGAGTGATAAAGAATCAACAAGACTAGAAGTTGGCTTTTGGAATGGATTAATAAAATCAGTAAATGACTGGAAAGTTGAACACAGGAAAAAGAGAAAGCACAATAAAACAAAATTGGTATCTCAAAAAAGGATTAATTGAAATGAAAAAGGATGAAAACAGAGTGCTATAAATAACTCCAAATAAATTTGAAAACCTAGAAGAAAGAGACAAAATGCTAAAAACATCCTGCCTTCTAAAACTAAAAGTTTGAACAGATCTACAGCAAAAGAAGAACTGGCACCAAGTCTACTCAAATTATTCTAGAACATTGAAAAGTAGGAAATACTCCCAAATTCATTCTAAGAAGGAAACATAGCCCCAACCCTCCAAGGAAAGAAAATTATAAACAAATAGTTATAAACGGATAAATCACTAATTTACTATATATAAATAATACCCATAAACATATATGCCAACATGCTCAGCAAAAGCTTAGCCAATAAATTTAAACACCAAATAATAATACATCATGACAAAGTGAGATTTATACCAGGTATGAAAGGATGGTTCAGCATTAACCACACAATAAGCGTAATACATCACATAAATGAAACAAAGGGAAAGATTAGTATTTCAGTAATAATATTAATTATTCACATGACTATTTTAGTTAAGACAGAAAAGACATTTGGTAAAATATCCATTAAAAAACAACAATAGCTACAAGTAAATAATGAGTACTGGGGAAATCCCTCAACACAATTAAAGTTATGTAGACAAAAACAGCAGACAACATTGTTCTCAAAGAATAGAAGATTGAAGAATTCTCACTGCCAAGAGAACCAAACAAGGAAGCCCTCTGACACTATTCCTCTTTTGCAATGTGGTCAAAGTCTTAGCCAGAGATAACCAACCCAATTTATTAAATGAACCAATGACTTGAATATGGATCTATTCCTAAGATATTTAAAAGTAACCAGAAAGCACATAGAGAGGAACTCAAAATTATTAGTCTTTGAAGTCAAAATCACAGTGATGTAACACTTCATACTGACTAGGGTAGCTATAATATGATTTTTTTAAGTGGTGGAGAAGAATTAGTTCCCTCCTACATTACAAATGAGAATGTATAAAAGTAAAATCACTATGAAAAACAACTTAGTAGTTACCCCAAAAGTTAAACATAGAATTATTCTAAGACCTAGAAATTCTACTCCATAAAAGGAAAACAAGCGCTCAAACAGATACTCAAACAGACACCAATGTTTATAGTAATATTATTCATCATTACCAAAAGATGGAAAGAATCCAAGTGACTATCAACAGATAAATGAATAAAGAAAAGTGAGTCTACTTGTATCCATATGCCAATTCATTGCAACCCCATGAGTTACACAGAGTAGAAAAATACTCCACTGTTTTCTTGTCTGTAATCTTTACAGAGACATTTGACTAGACCTTTGTTCCACAGAACCACTGGGTGGATTCAAATCTTCAGCCTGCAGTTTAGCAGCTGCTAGCAAACCACTTGTGTCACCTGGGCATATGCATAAAATGGAATATGACTCAGCCTTGAAAAACCATTAACATTCTAGCACATTCAACAATGTGGAAGGACCCAGAGACTACTAAGTGAAATAAACCAGACATAAAAGTCAGAATATCACATGATATCCCCTAAATAGAATCTAAACCTACTGTCATAAAATTGATTCTGACTCACAGGGACTGTATAGTACAGAATGGGCCCCCAAATTTATCAATCTTTAGGGGAGCAGACCAGGTCAATGCATGGAGAGGGAAGTGGATTAGAGATTATCAAAGGCTGAGGGTAAGGCACAAAGAGGAAGTGTTGCCTGTGTTCACTGACTTTCCACTTGAGGTGATGGATACATTTCAGAAATAAAGGATGGCTCTCTGTTGTAGTGGCTTACATGTTGTTGTGATATTTAAGCTGTGCCCACATTATCTCAAATACCAACAGGATGCCCATGGTGGACAGGTTTTAGTGGAGTTTCCAGACTAAGATTAGAGAAGTAGGTCTGGTTTTCTATATCTGAAAATTAGCCCATGAAAATGATGTGGATCACATAGAACATTGTCAGAGAGAGTGTTAGGAAATGAGGCCTTAAATTGGAGGATAGTCAAAATACACGGTGGCCACAGTAATGGACGTGAGTCATCCACTGACTGTAGAGTTGCTGCCGAAAGAAGCAATGCTTTGTTCGGTGATGAATGGGGTCACCACAAAGGAGCCAGCGTGGACTTAATAATCACAATAGTAACGGTTGGCCCAAATCCAACTGTGCACTCGAAAATGGTTAAAACGGAAAGTTGTTACATGTAAGTCTCCACTCAAGCCTAGCTAGGAATTCACTTGCAAATGCTGGCATGCTGGATTTTTCCCTCTGCTTTTTTAGGGAAAATCCCTTGTGGATGCCCATGTACAATTGGAGTGAAAGGAGAGGTCTGTGAGTTCAGCAGCATCTTCCTTTGGTGATGCTGGCAGTGCCTTTTTGCCTAGATCCTAATCCACCTTGGAAGGGATAGCAACCATCAAACTGAATCATTTCCTCAGATGGAAAGACAGAACTTCGTGGATAAACATATGAACCCTTTAAACATCCTTCCCACCACAAAAATAGCAAAACCTCAAAGGGCTCCTCCCTTCATAATGGCCACACCCGCATCTGCTTACCTGTTTTGACTTGTGATGAAATGAATGAACAAATCAACAAGTAAAGCACACAGCAAGGCTGCCTTCTCCCCTTAGAGGGAGGGACTTTGCAGAAAGCTACCTCACCACAGCATGTGGGCTAGAAGACGGTCAGAGAAGGAGAGAGTTTCCATTGCATGTGCTTATCAAATGGTTGCCCCAATTATTCTTCCTTTCCTCCCTTCTGCACACAAACCTATTTTTGTTTGTTTGTTTTTGGGGGCATCACTGCCTTTCGTGGTAGTGGGAGCTACCCAGCGCTGCTCCGGAGAGCTGCCACTGGATTTGAACCGCCAAGCCCACGGGCCGCAGTCCCACACTCGACCACTTTACACCACTGGGGCTCAACCCCAAACCTATTTTTCAAGGAAACAAACTTAAGTACCCCATATTCCAATCCTCCCAAAGTAGGCTTTCAGCAGTCATGCTGGTTGCTATTCGAAGACCTGGCCCTGAGAAACCTACACCAGATTCTTTCTGAAGTGTATTTACCTCTGTGGACTTCCAAAGATTGATTACCACTTAGAAGTGAGTAGTTATAAAAAACCTCAGGGTGACGAAGGAGGGTTCTACCCTTCAGCTGATAAGAAATGGAAGACAGGAAGAGCTTGTGGCAGAATCCAGCTCATCAGGATAAGGAAAGGCATAAGTATAGCTCCTTGGGAAGGGTTCTGTGCATTTCTTTCTCTCTCTCTCTCTCTCTCTCTCTCTCTCTCTCTCTCTCTCTCTCTCTCTCTTCTTCAGCAGCCTTGCCATGCAGCAGGGGTCACTGTACACCAGCAGAGGAGCCAGTCCCAGCAACAGCACACAGGACAGCATCAGGCTAGGCCCCTGACACTAGCCCTCCAAGCAGACAGGAGATCTGTCCACACCTTACTGCCTTCCCATCCTTCACATGGTAATGATATTTCAGAAAAACAATGAGCAAAAGCAATCAGGTAGCGATTATAAGAAGAGATAAAATATAGCATCCTGACCTTGGAGGTAAACTAATCAGAGAGAAATAAAACATCCCCGATCACCAATTCTACATCATCTGATCTCGGTTATAACGCTTTAACCCTGCCATGTCCTATCGCACAGGCCATGCAGGGGCATGGGGGCAGCAGTGGCTCAGTGTAATAAGTGTCACCTTGTTTTATGCACCTCAAGCACAGTTACCACCCTGTCAAAGAAAGTGTGTATACCACTGTGATGCTGAACAAGTGACAGTGGAGCTTCTAGACTAAGACGGACTATGAAGAAATGCCTGGTGATCTGCCTCTAAAACTCAGCCTGTGAGAACACCTATAGACCACAGCAGTTCCATCTCTTGTGCATGATTAAAGGCCAACACAATAGCTGTTAATAACAACAAGGGATGAGAACTGCAGAGAAAGAGCAGCCAGATACAGTATCATTAAGATAGCCCTCAGCAATGATTGTCGAGTTGGTGTGTAATCTGGACTGCTGATGGCCCCAGGGCTCTGAATGTTGGAAGCGTCTGGGGTAGAAAGGGTGAGGCCAGGGGATGGTCCACTTTAATTCAGAGCTTCCTGTGGTTTAATTTTTCAAGCGTCCTGTTTAAAATAAAACAAAGTTTGAAAATCGCCACTCTGCCTTAATCATTTACACTTTTCAGACAGAATTTCCAGAAAGTTCAAATGCCTTTCTGATGATCATGCAGCCAAAGTCATCCCATGGACCAATTGTTGGTGAAGAGGGGAGGCTGTGGAAGTGGGGAAAATGAAGGATGGTAGCCCTAAACATGTGGAGAGTAGCAGAAAACAGAGGTTTGAACGGGTTCTTCCTGGCCCCATCCTGACTGACAAAGCAAAACTGGAATGGACCCACACTCACACAGGAACCATCAGGGGGCAGGGGTAGGGGGCGGGGAGTAAGTAAATGATGGGTGAACAGCCAGCCAGAAACTATCTGTGTCCTAGAAAACAAGAGTACTGAGTGGATTGCACAGTTACCTCAAACTCTGACCTATAGAAGTGGGAATAGCGGTGCCCACCTCAAGGACAGATGGCAGCTAATCACATTCATGTCCGTCACTCTACAGAGTCTTAGCCATCGTCCAGTGTCACACATCAGGTTCTTGAAAGAGCACACTGCAACTCTTTCAAGTCTCCCTCTCCTGGACTTAATATTTCATTTCTCCCATTCTGCTTACCGTTTTAGCTCACCTATGCTTTGTGAATTGAGGTCTGTTCAGATTTTGTAGAATTGACCCTATCTGAACTGGTTCGAACTGGTTGAAAGCCAAAGCCGAGAACCAGGTTAGAGACTAGGCACAACTGCTTCCGATGCCTCCCTCCTGAGCTGGAGCCCGGTGCAGACTTTCTCTGCATCTCCTTTACTTTCCCTGTCCACCTAATGGCTGCAGTCATATTGGCCATCCCTTGAGTCAGGGAGGAGCCAAGCAGTCTCTGCCAAAAGCGAAACAAGATGCCAACAAGCAATTATTGTAGACACGGTGCAGAAAAGCTCACGGAAAGACTACACGATAAATGAGAAAGACTTTTGCCTGACCAGGAAGTCAGCTGCTGGGCACTCCAGTGAGATGAGTTCTAATGGGCAAGCTAAATTATTTTCTCTTCTACTGAAGCTCAATTTTCTGTTTCCTCTTTTTGACACTTAGAGTAGAAAGAGAGAGGAGGGAGAGGGCAGGGAGAAAAGAGTGGGAGAGAAGGGGAAAAACACCCCACTCGGACTTTTAATAGAAGCTCATTTCGGTAAAGTACCCCAATGTCCCCTTGGGCCTGGAGAATTAAATGCTGTCACTCAGGTCTGAAAGCGGAGTCGTCCAGTTTGCAGACACCTGTCATAATTAAACTAATGGCTCTGAAAATGTGCCTTGATATTAAATCTATCTTCCACTGAGGAGCAGAGCTGATTAAAACCACCATTTGACAGTTAATGATGACCCCCTTGCTTGCTGAGCTGTGTGACTGGAGCAGGCCAGTTTAGGCTGTCCTTTCCTGTTGACCTTCAGCATGGACCACCCCTTGAGTCCTTCTCCTTCCAACAATATTGCAGCCCCCATGGTCTCCCTTACAGCTTCTCCTTGACAAAGGTTGGGGCTTCCATCTCCACCCTCACTGACCACAGCCTCACTCTATTAAAGGATGATGTTCTTAGCAGGAAAGTGTCACCTTTTCACATCAACAGGAAGCTGCTGTTGCTCACCAGGAACCATAAGTGAGCCCAGAAAATTGTCTGTGGCAGAAACAGAAATAACGATCCTGACCAGCCTTTTTGTTTCTTCTCTAGAAGACTGAATTTCCCACGCATCCATGTGAGAGAATCTCAGAACTTACCAGATTGCTGACTTGACTACATTTCCCTCCAATCGAGTTACGGGAGCTGATGTTCAGACAGACTGCTCTACAAATAGCCCTGTCCTTTGGGAAAGCAACATAAGTTGAACTGAGTGCTTGTGAATCCAAAGATGTTCATCATTTAGACACAGCTGCTTTCACCAGTAAGAATCCTGCGGCACCAGAGCTCACCAGAGGGACGAGCTAGGAGACTATAGATTAGAGCATTCCACCCCTCCCAGAATCAGGGGTGGTGACATTATCCCAAAGGTTTCATCAATCCCTGACATACAGAACGTTATATCAAAAGTAGATTCATCTCTCAATTAGACTTATTTCCTGACTGGATGTCTTAACAATGCGGTTTACTGTTCGTCTATAGAGAATATGTGCCTCATTGTCTTACCTTCTCTGAAGAGAGGGTCCAGATACTCGGCAACCATTGGTTGAGACCAAGGGTTCCTTTCTTCCAGCAGCCCAGACAGGCAAGCTTGGACGGTATCAATATGTAGCATGCCCAAGTACTTCCTCGCTTAGCTTGACATTCAAGAGCCCTTCAGAAGTGCTCCAGATGCCATGCTCTTTCCCTGCCCCTTCTTCATTCCCATTAAAGCCCACCTGGTGCTCTGGAATGAAGCACCAAATGTATAACCAGAAGGCCATAGATTCAACCCTGTCTGTGAATGAAAGATGAGACGTCTTTACCTATGAATACTTATAGCCTTGGAAAGCTTAAGGAGCAGGTCTACTCTGTCTCATAATGGATCACTGCGAGTTAGAATCGGCCCGACAGTCGTGGAAGTGGTTTTTGTTTTGTTAACCTTCCAACACCCTTCCTCAACAAACTAGGGACCTCTTAGCCTGGATCACGTGGGTGACCTAACCTCTGGGTCCTCTGAGATCCCTGTGATCAAGAATGGAGCACTTCTAACAGACAACAACTCCAGTCTAAGCCCCAAGCACATAACCTGAAGGATGGCATCAAGTTGTAAGCCCACTAAGTATCCGTGCCATTGTACCCCAATGTCCGCCGATGGGCTGGTTACTTGTTTGATCGACTATGCTAAAGCGCCTTATTCCTTTCAGAGGACTCTCAAGCGTTTCATACACCATCCTTGCCAGCTATTTCTTCATGTGAGAGAGGAGGCCTCTTCAAAGTCCCATGTGGTTGAGCTAGAACCAGACTCTGGCTTTTGGCTGACTCCTCTCCATGCCGTCCTCACTCGGATCACTGAAGCTCCACATGAGCCTTGAACTGAGTTCCAAACTGTTCCTGTCAGGTGCCATTGAGTTGACTCCAATCCACAGCAACTCCATGCACAACAGACCCCAACACGACCCAGTCCTGCCCATCCTCACATGGTTCCTATGCACAAACCCATCGTTGCAGCCAGGGGCTGCGTCTGTCTTGTTGAAGGAATTCCTCGTTTTTGCCGCCCAAGTTTTTATTAGGTATTTATAGGAAGGTCCATATTTCCACAGATAGCCACTGTTTTCTGAAACAGAGATTCTCACAATCGTTCCACCTGCAAGAACCATTTTTTTAACCATCTGTTGGTGAACTTGCTTGTGTGACCCTTTCTTATCCTTATTTTCATTTACTTTTAAGAGACAGAGTTAAGGGGGTATTATTAAGGGTTTTATTTCCTTGACTGTTTTATCACCGTCTTCTGCTTCTAGAAAAGTGTCCGATGGGTTGAATTAAATGCCTGTTTGATTCATCTATGGACAGTGACAAAAGAGGGAAACAGAGAGAGATTGGGGATGAAGTGGGGTGTAGCTTCTGAAAAAGACAGTCAAAGGCAACAATAAATGCAATGCAAGAGCCAGAGAAGGGATAGAGGTTCAGAAAAAAAAAAATTAGGATAAAAAGAATCAGGGAAAGTGGAGAAACCAGAGGACACAAAGAAAGACAAAGATGGGAACCTCGGGATGACAGCTCTCTGTGACTCGGGCCTTCCCCAAGCGCCCTGAGCTCCGACTCCTCCCTTGCACTTCATCTGTGTGCTCACACGCGCAGCTGTCACATTTTAGGACACCATTAGGAAAATGACACCCAGCTGAAGGAGTCTCCTGTCCAGTGACCCAGGCAGACACTCCCGTCTGACCCCTCCCCTGCAAAGACTGATCTTCTCTCTCTTAAGTGACAGAGGCTTCTTCTCTCTGATAGAAGAGGGGCCTTTAATTGTGCTGAGCAGTGATGCCACGGGTGCCCGGGCAGCCTCATGTCTCTCTCTATCATTAGCTTTCTTACCAGGCTCTGAAGCCTTCCGCTGCCACAACAGTAATTACCAAGAGATTAGGCAGGCATTAAGCACTCCTTAATTTGACACATTGCAATGATCTCCATTCAGCCTTTCTGCTCGAATAACTCTCAACAAATATTTCGGAGACTACCAAAATAAACAGAAGCACTGTATTTGCACAGCTGAGGCCCTCTTCTAGCTTCTCTAAATACCACCAATTCAAGGTAGGGGGTAGGGTGGGGGAACACTGTGAGGGGAGTTGGGGAGGTGGACAGGTAGCGTGGAATGGGGAGAGAGGGCAGAGGAGGTGGCAGTGGCATCAGCTAGAGTCAGAGAAAAGAGGAGTGCCATAAGACAGACTGGACACCCGAGCCCATGCAGTGGGAAGGAATCAGTAAAGCACTAGCATATGGCAGGCTACTGTTGATGACAATTAAATAGGGTCCATTTTTATGCAAGTTGTTACAGTTATATAAGAATTCAGTGTGTGTGGGGAAACAGCATCAGGAAAATAATAATTACAGTGGAAAGAGCTGTGTTGTTGCTGTTGTTGTTGTTGTTGTTTTGGTGGGTTATTAACTCAGACATTATTCATTAGGTAATACAATGGGAAAACCAGTGTTAATATGGCAATAATTTCCACTAGGACCCATTGCAGGGAGATGGGATCATTTGGCAAATTACAAGACATTAGAAGGTCAATATCCCCTCACATGCATTTGTTTTCATTGCCCCGCTCCCAGCCATTATCCTCACATTTCTCTCTCACTGACTGAATCTGGAATAATTGTCGAGGCAAAGCAAAATGACATGGTGATGTAGAGGGCACGACCTCCAGGAGCGACATGAGGATGAAGAGACTCATGTGCTTTGGACCTCAGAAAAGACCAGTCCCTGGAAAAGGACTGGGAGAGTAGAAGGTCGGTGAAAGCAAGGAGGGTCTTCAATGAAATGGACGAACCCAGAGGCTCCATCAAAGGGCTCACGCATCACAATCATCGGGATGGCACAGAAAATGAAGTGTTTCCTTCTGTTGGACGTAAAGGTCCCTATGAGTCAGAAATCACCTGACTGATGGCACCTAACAATAATAACAGCCACAAGCGATCCAAAAAGAGATGAAATGGGGGTCCACAAAAAGAGAAAGAGTCAAAACAGCCAGAAAATTATTCTTGGAGAGATAAAATGTTTATGGCAGCAGAGTAGGTGGAGTAAAAAAAGTATTTTAGTTGAGAAATGAAGTCTAAGAATCCTAAAGTTAAATCATTGGGCTTTCCCCATCATGAGGAAGGCTATTCTAGAGTCAGCAACAGATAGCAAAGTCCCTTTCTTTGGGATTTTCCCACCATAGAAACATGTTGAACATCTCCTGAGTTCTTCGACTTGTTGACCTCCCTCCTTCATCATTGCTAATGTGGCCTTTTGAAGCTCTGGCCAGAAGCCGTGTCCAAGAGGCTATCCTGGCTGGACAGAGTTGTGGCTTTGGGTGCCAGAACTTTGGATGCTATAAAAAGAGTATCATGGCTCAGCATGTCCCAGGGTCTTTCTTCTTTCCTGGATGGACAGAAGCATTAAAGTTCTTTTAGATCAAGAAGGAAAACCGTAGGACAGAGAATTGCAATGAATCACCTCAGTTCTTCTTTGTGCCTCCCTTCCAGTGACTATGAATACCGTGTAAGGAATAATACACTGGGTCAGGAATTAACAAACTATGGACCACAGACCAAATTTGGTTCGTGTCTTGTTTTTCTCAATTAAGCAATTTTATTGGAACACAACCACGTCCATTTATTTACAGATTGTTTACCTGTGGGATCACTATGAGTTGAAATTAACTCAACAGCAATGGATTCGCTTTGATTTGGGTTTATCGGTGCTTTTGCATGATAAGTCCAAGTTTAATAATGGTAATAAACACTATGCCATGTGGAAAATCTAAAGTATTTATTAGATTTACAGAAAAGAAGCTTTCTAACCCCTGCAATATATAGATAGATGAGTAAGTAAATAAATGGATAAATCAACTCACAAATGTTCGATTAAGGGGCTGAGCCCCAGTGGCGTAGTGGTTGTGCGCACGACTGCAGCCCACTGGGACGGAGGTTCAAATCCAGCAGTGGGGCTGGGCCTCCTCCTCCCTCCACCGGAGAGCAGTGATGCGCCCCCCCCCCAAAAAAAAAAGACAAATGTTAGATTAAGATAGACTCCTAGCCCTGAGATGATCTTACCCAATAGTGCTGGGTAATAACCAAAGTTTCTATAAGTATATGATGGGACTCTATCCTCAGTAGGACCCTGCTGGCACACTGGTTAGCAGTTTGAAACCAGCAGCAACTTCTCAAGAAAAACGATGGGGATTTCTACTCCTCTAGCGAGTCTGGTCTTGGAGTCCCACAGGGGCAGTTCTGCCCTGCCCTGTAGAGTCATGTCGCAAGGAGTCAGGATGGACTCCATTGACAGTGAGTTGTTCTCTTTGCTTTGTTTTTTCATCCTCAGTAGAGAATACATGAGAAAGAGGAAGACTGTCAGTGAACGGGATTGACACAGTGGCTGCAATAATGGACCCCAAAATAACACTTGTGAGGATGATGCAGGAATAGTCAGCGTGTACTCTGTTGGACATGCATCAGTGCTAAATCATTGGCTCCTGAGCGACACCTTCAGTTTGGGACTCCTGGTAGTGCAGCGTTTGACCACTTGACGGCCATCCAAAATTCCCGCTGTTCTAACCCACCGGTTACTGTCCAGAGGAGAGACATGGCAAGCGATCTATCTGCCTTATAAAATGACATCGAATGCAGGATGCAGGAGCTTATTTCTCAGAGAGATCAGAGACAGCGCTGGTTGGGGTGGAGGTCCTACTACACAAAGATCTTCAGAGGCCCAGGACCTTCCATCTAGCAGCTCCACTTGTCTCTTCAGAACTGCCATGTCCACGTCCTGAGTGGCATTCCCAGTTAGTAAAGAAGGATGAAGTGAGGATCTCACAGAGGAGGGTGAGCGTGAGTATGCCTGGGGTGAGCACGCCTGATTTCTGCTCCCATGCCGTTGGCCAAGACATAGCTATGAGGGAGGGTGAAACATTAGACTGACTGGGTATGCAGGAAAGAGATCAGAATATGGTTGATGCCGAATTCGAACTGTGCCTCTTACAGAATATCAAGACATTAATTGCCCTCCAAAGGGTCATTTTCTACCCACCCACATCTATCTCTCAGTTCTTAATGAATTCCTGCTAGGTGCAAGACATTGTTTTAAGGCCCTCAAAGATAAAGCAGCCAAATGCATTCTTCACTTTCAACGGATCAATAAGTTAACAAAAATCAGGTGAAAATAGTCACTTACAATATCCAACAGGGTGAACTACATGCTCTAGGAGTTACCTACACACAGGGGAGTCCAAAAGGCAGAATTCATTCTCAGGAGATGAATAAGAAAAGGTTGCAGAGTTGAGCATTTAAGTGGAGTCTCAGCAAATGAATACGGGGTTTACAGATGAATAAGGAAGGAGAAGCCTATATGAAGAAGAGCAAATAGGGCTGAGCCCGGGTGGCGTAAGTGGTTGAGTGCAGAACTGCGGCCCGCAGGTTTGACGGTTCAGATCCAGCGGCGGCTCTCAGGAGCAGCACTGGGTAGTGCCCACGACCACCAGAGGCAGTGATGCCCACAAAAAAAATAAAACAAGAAGAAGAAGAAGAAGAGCAAATAGCAGGAAGATATTCCCAAAGACTTGGGAGTGCTTGGAATAATCAGGGGCAACTGAGTGGTTTAATGTGCCCTGATCACCGAGTGTGTGAGACATGTGATGGACATAAAGCTGGATATTCTACTGCCTCAACCCTTTCATACAGTTCCTCATGTTGTGGTGGCCCGCAACAATAAGATTTTTTTCATTGCTACTTCATAACTGTAATTTTACTACTGCTATGAACTGTAATGTAAATATCTAGTATGCAGGATGTATTTTCATTGTTACAAATTGAGCATAATTAAAGCATAGTGATTAATCACAAAACAATATGTAATTATAGATTGTGAAATATTTACTTCTAATGACAAATAAATGAAATTTTGTCTTGAAGCACAGTGTAGCATGGATAATAGTCTTCACACAGCGGGCAGACCCATCTGGAGACAGACGAGCAGTGTCTGGGTTCCTAAAACTATAGGAAATATGTGTTTTTTAATGGTTTTGTGTGACCCATGTGATAAGATGATTTGACCCCCCCCAAAAGGTCGTGACTCACAGGTTGCGAAGCACTGGATGAGAAAAAATAGAGGTGAAAAAGAAGACTTTTGAAAGGAATGATTACCATAGAAAAGAAAAGAAGCACTAGGATCTTTATTGTATGTTTGGGACACCCAGAGGTCGAACTAGGAAACTCTAGAAGACAGATTTCACCCCGACAGAGGGTCATCTCTCCAACTAGTCTAGCTGCAAAATAAGGGTAAGCACTATCTCCTGAAAAATATGAGTTCTGTGTCACCGGAGGTAACCAAAACAAGTCTGGGCGACCACATTCGGGGCCTTTGGATGTAGACACTCCTGTATTGAATGGAGAACGGGGACAAATGAATTCTAAAATCCATTCCTGCCGTGCAAACCTGCAATTCTTGACTTTACCTTGCCCAGACAGAGCGTGAGCGCGCAAACCCTCTCCGCGAAATCAGCTGCGACTCGTCTGGCTAATGAAGGACCAAAACGGCACCAGGCCAGGCCTCCCTTTGTCCCTTCTGTGTCCAGACCTTGCTGACACTCAGTTCAGCCATGACTCTCTTTTTCTTCAGGGAGCAAAGGGCATGGCGGATCACTCGGGGTTGCTTTCGCCGGCTCTCTAAGCACGGAGGCTTGATATACGCAAGCCCCGTGGGCCGCCAGCAAGCTCCTGCCCTTAAATAGTAATGAGATCTATCGGTCTCCTTAACAAATGCATCTTCCCTGAGTGCTAAGTAAACCGTCTCCATTTACAGTGTCAATATCCACGCAGTGGCTTCCCTGCCTCTCAAGTAGCCTGAACGGATTGCAATTGACTGCCATTTCTGATTCCTGTGCTCAGTGAGAGCTGTCAATGAGCATATCAATAAGATACCGGGGTTATTGATCCGCATAGGCATTTAGGGGTCACCGGTCGATGAGAGCTCTTGCCAAGAGATGTAGAAAATGATAGCTTTCAGATAAAGGCAGCAAAGTGAGGCTCCCGAAGGAGAAATAATATAGCTCAATTTCCCCTGTCCTGCTGCTTGTCAATTTCCCTTGGTTTTCTTGAGGCAGCACGGAGCAAGTAAGGGGTGACAAGGGAGGGAGAGCATCAGAGAAAAGGAATAAGCATCTCGGGTGTTTGACTGCAAGCAGCCCAGAGTATGAAAACCCAACAAGAAAATCCGAGCAACATTTCCAAGGCCATTGTCTGAGTCAAGAGAACAAAGGGAAAGACCAAAGGAAGCCGTTTCTAAAAGAGATGAACTCCGAAGACGAAGGTTAAGATGGAATTACAAACATCAGTCTAATGACTATGCTAAGAAGTGAATGATGCCCGCCTCCCCAAACTCCTGTTGGAATCCTTTACCTTATACCTATAGATACCATTTGACAACAGAGTTTTGTTCTTCTGAGGCCCTATTAGGATATGAATGGAGTGGTATAGTCATATATATGACTCTCACTCTAGGATCTCAGGACATGAAGGGATTTTAGAATTCATCAGGGTAAGTGTGCTCTTCGGTGCAGGAGTTTCTGCACCCAAATTCTCTGACCATGGTAAGTCAGCACTTCTGAGATCAAGAGCAAATCTGCATAGCAAAAAATAAACAAATAATCAAAGTCTAAGTGGGGGAAAGACAGACGCCACAGGAAGATGCCAAAGTACTGAGGAATGGTAGTTTAAAAAGAGAAAAGCTGTTTTCCCCAGAGCCAGCAGACAGACAATTTTCTCCTGAGCTGGTGCCCTGAATTTGGATACTTCAATCCCTTAACTGTGAATAAATAGCATTCAACTCATGGAAGGCAGTGGTATTTCTGTTATAGCAGCAGTAGGAAACTAAGACATGCTCTGTGCTCACCTCAACTATTAATATCAAGTGTTCAAATGAAGTGGTGTACTTTCTGATGTAAAGTAAACAGCATAGGACAATGATTCTGTAAGGAAACATTGAAACGTGAGTGAAGATGGAACATGATGCTGGGACAGGAGGGAGATGGAAGGAAATAGAGGAAGGAGCTAGAAGGCAAAGGTCTTGCAGAGGTCTGAACGTAGGTATGTTCATACAAAAATACAACTATCTATAAGGTGGGAATAAATTTAAGAACATACCTATAGGCCAAATACTATGGTAGCAAGTGGACCTAGGGCCCTCTCCCTGGTGCTCCCTCAATGCAAGAACAAAGGTTCAATGAATCTGGTATTCCTCGAGGCTCACTGGCCC